>JAPZEB010000023.1:14598076-14613283 GCA_029783705.1 Chaetodon striatus | reverse complement strand
TACTCTTATTGCAGCTTCTTATGTTCAAATATTGGCAGCTTTACACACTCTTCCGTGACGGTGAACTAAAACCCTTTAGCGTGAGTACGAAACAAGACATTAGATGACATAATTTTGGGGTTTGGGGGAGACAAACCGACGTTTTTCACCATTTCAACACATTTTTCGATAAAATGACTAGTTGACTAATCATAGAAATAATCGACAGATTAGTCGACAATGAAAATAATCGTTAGTTGCAGCCCTTATAAACAGCATACATGAAATTCATATATGCAGTACAGTATAAGCAGTGTAATATGAATGCACCATGATACAGTATGAGAGCAACTTATAATAGGAACAGTATGAACAGTGTGTCAGAGGTAAAAACACAATGTAATAGTATTCTAAGAAAAATCTACTGGTGTTTTCTGACTAATGTTTATGACTAGATTCTGTGGGGTCGTGTTAACTTTGCCCCAAAGTGATAACGCTGGTGTGTTTATTTTGCAGCGGTGGGCTGAGTAATCTGCTGTACCTGTGTTCTTTGCCGCATCACGTGCAGTCTGTGGGAGAGGAACCTCGCCAGGTGCTCCTCAGAATCTATGGTGCCATCCTACAGGTTTGTCTGTCTCATAGGTGTCCTCAAGAAGTTATTAGTCCACGAATGTGTGTGGCTGTACATGTTTAATGATCATGGGGAGGAAATTCTGTGCCATCGCTGTAGTCAATCTACTGTAACAGTGTCATTGTTCCTCACATTGAAGCATGAACCAAAAACACAATCAAACTGTGTCTGACTGTCTGTCTATGTGTGATGCAGGGAGTGGACTCCCTGGTGTTGGAGAGTGTGATGTTTGCCATCCTGGCAGAACGAACTTTAGGACCAAAACTTTATGGCATCTTCCCTGATGGACGCTTGGAACAGTACCTTCCGGTACGCACACCTAACTGCGCACACATGCACATATCTCCTGCGTCTGCAATGTTTTTCAAACATAGTTTGTGTATGGAGACACAGTGACACAAGTCCTTGACTGTCATAAGATAAAAATGGTTATATTCGTATTTATGTGTGTTATGTATTTGGTAATTATGGTTAAATTATAATGTGTAGATTCTACTGAATATATTTTTTGTGCAATGATTACAAAAAGAAGTCCAATATTCTTTAGTTGCTTGTGGAGATTTTAAGTTCCATGTGTATTTACTTGATCTAGTTCCTGATGTGGAGGGAGCGTGTATCATCTCTCGGTCTCTGTTTTCCCAGAATACCCGCATGCGCACAGATCAACTCTCAGATTCAGCCATATCAGCTGAGATTGCCACCAAGCTGGCACGTTTCCATGAAATGAGCATGCCCTTTAACAAAGAGCCTAAGTGGTTGTTTGGGACCATCGACAAGTAAGGACACCTTAATATCACTCTAATTCTACTACTAGAACTGTCTGGTTTATAATTATAAAATATACTGTATATTTTTTTTTCCTTTAGATACATGGATCAAGTCATGAATCTCAGTTTTGTACGTGAAGCACATGTGAAGAAATACAAGAAGCTGATGAAGCACGACCTACCTGCTGAGCTCGAGAGTCTCCGGTGAGTTGGGGCACAGGCTTCAGATGGCCAAGTACTGTACATTGCATGGCGTGACTTTATACTATGATAAACACTGATCATCCAAAACATTTAAACCACTGACAGGTGAAGTTAATAGCATTGAACATCTTGTAACAATGCAGTCCTCTGCTGGGAAACCTTGGGTCCTGGCATTCATATCATTGCAGACCAAATACACCCCCTCATGGTAACAGCACACCCCGAGTGCAATGGCCCCCCCAGCAGGACAATGCGCGATGCCACATCGTAAAACAACTGCTCAGGAATGGCCTGAGGAATGTGACAAAGAGTTCAAGGTGTCGACCTGGCCTCTAAATTCCCCAGATCCCAATCTGATTTAGCATCCATGGCACGTGACAGTACCCTGGAGGTTCTGTGACCATGCCTCAACACGTCATAGGCCCCACCGTGAATCAGACTGGCTCTGACCCGTCAAGAAATGGACACAGGACCTCTGGGGGTATCCCATGGTGCCTGGCCCCACGGCATTGACAGTGGTTCCTTTGAGTCCTGTGGGTTGCGAGTTGGGCTACTGGCACGCCCCATGGATGCTCAGTTGGACTGGAATGGGGAGGATTTAGAGGCCAGGTTCATGCCTTGAGCTCTTTGTATCATTCTCTTACTAGGGGACCACTGCTGTTTGGGAGCGCTGTTGCCATAATGGGAAGGTTTCTTGCTCTGCAGTGGTGTTTGAATGGATGTTGCGTGTCAAATCACGTCCACATGAATGCTAGGACAATGCTAGGAAGATAATTAATGTTAATCACTTCACCTGTCAGTTTTTTTTTATTTTTGGCTGATCGTTCTGCATAAAGCCCTAAAGCAAACCCTGTCTGATCACGAGCTTCAAAATTACTTGGAGGGGAAGTAGCAGAATGATGGTGCAATCGGAGTGGCAGTTGAGCCTGTTTAACCCCAGGTGCTTGGAGTGTTTGATTAACCATAATGCCCTCAGATAGTCAAATGAACAGAGGGAGCATGATTGAACAGTTAAATAGTTTTGTGCTGACTTGGTGTTTGTGCCACCGAGGCTTCAAAGTAACCCTGGGAACATGTGGATTCTGAAAAACAACGTGAGACAGCGAATTGGCTGCTATGTCACCTAGCATATTATGCCTGTGCTTGGCTATAGTCATACATTATTTATCCAACATTTTAAACAGTCACTGTAAAGCCCAAAGGCTTGATTCAGTTGTGGTCTTTATATAAATGACTTAAAATTAATTTTTCATACAACTTTTAGCATCAAACTTACCTGTTGAGACTTAAACATGAGGAATATTGATAAGAAAAAAATGTATGTTACATAAATAAGGCTTTAACTGTTATAGTTTGAGATTTGTTACACATAATAATTCAGTCCTAGGGACAGGACAGGAAAAGCTATATTCTGTTCTCAGTCTAGTGGCTGACCTTTGTCCCAGTGCCTCCACGTCGCCTGTCAGTCTGACCTCTGCCAATAGAAAATCAGCCCAGTGCTTATTGTCAGTGTTTATCTTTGAGTAGGTTTGTTATCTTGTAGATATGTGGCAGTCTCATACTGAAGCAGATGTAAGATATAGTGGTCATTTCATGGAAATCTCCTGGCTAACTGCTGCAATCATCTGAGGTCCTCAAACATATCTGATTTGATAATCATTTCTTTTGCTTGTGAAGGTATAAGAATGCAGGCTACTATGCTGTTGGCTTGCTCCAGGCAGGTCATGTACTCCCAAGCTTCTAGAGAGTTGAACATCACTATTTGTACTTTATTGTCAGAAAAGATACTGAAATTTGTCTCGTGTCCTAGGACATCGGCTGTTCCACATAAATAGACTTCGATACAAAAATACAAAACACCAGCCCAAACAACAAAACCACATTACAAAGGCAACAAAGCACATCTGACATTACGAAAAGTGGATGCAGTGCAAAAAATGAATCACTCCCATTACATTCAGTGTTTGACGGAGGCTGCTAGTGGTTTGACTGAGGAGCAAATGAGTTTCTCACTCTGTTCAGTGGAGCCTGTGGGTGTTTAAATCTTCTGCGTGATAGCACAAGTCTATATTCTTTAAGTAATAACTAAGAGGGAACACATGTGATATTACCTGCTTGACAACATTCGTTTGTATATGCATCATGAAAACTTGAATCACCTTGACTTGACTCAAGACAGTCTTTGAGCAGACACTACAATATGGATATGAAGTTAGGTATTACTCTGATGTATTGCTACTTGTATGTTGTCCACTAGTAAGAGTAAAACTGGAATGAATGTGATGCAGCCCACTTTGCTTGCAGTAAAATATTAAGAGTTGTAAACAACATGAAATGTCTGTGTGGCATTGCCTCAGTGTATGGTCTTTGACATCTTAACTTTTATGACTTATTTTTAATAGATTGGCTTTTTTTTTGGGCCTGATTTCTCATAAATTAGTAATAATAATTAGTTACACCACCTGTGAATGCAACACTGACAAGCTCTGTCTCTCCTCTCCCTTTGTCTGGCTCTTCTTTCCACAACAGTGCATTGCTGGCAGCGACTCCATCACCAGTGGTGTTCTGCCACAATGACGTCCAGGAAGGTAAAAACTTCACCATCTTTCATTGTGTTCAATATTCTTAGCGGTGGCATAGGTTTGCATATGGACGGTATGGGACAGATTTGTCCTACCAATATTTGAGCAAATTTGTTCACATTATTGTGACAGTTCTACGCCTGAAAATAAGGGACAAATTCCAGATCAGAAGTGTTTTCTGTTCGTTTTTGTATTCCTCTGATGAAGAGCAGCGCACACCACTAAAACTTTGCCTCCTCCAGGGAGAGCAGACAGTCTGAGAGGATGCACCGTATCAGCAGAGCAATAACGTAATGCACAGTGGACTATAGGGCAGCTGGAGTTTTTTTCTTGATTTTTTTTTTTTATCTTTATTCTCATTGTATTATATCATATTATATTATGTTATTCATTTTCTGTAACTGCTTATCCTGTTGGGGGTTGTGGGTAACCGGAGCCTATCCCAGCTGACATTGGGTGAGAGGCAGCGTACACCTGCCTCTCGCAAGGAAGGGCTAACAGACAGAGACAGGCAACCATTCACACCCACATTCACACCTACAGGCAATGTAGAGTCACCAGTTAACCTGAGCTATGAGCTATCCAAGTCAAGGGGTTTATGAATTATTTAATGAATTAATTTATCATTGATGTGAACAGGTGCCACATGCACCTTTAAAGAGATAACTCCCCCTAAACAAAACAGACACAGGAGGATGAAAAAGTAAGCAATGCCTTAGCATTAACATTAAATGTGAAAAGTTATTTTACATGTGAGAAGGTATTTGAAAGTGATACAGAATGACTTACAGCCTCACTGCATTTTGCTCCATTATAGCCTATTAATTCCCATATTCTTAATTTGTTGTTCTTCCTTATATAAATAGTCATTTCTATCACAAATCTGGTGCATAAAACTTCACCGGAATGCAGGAAATACAATTTTTGACGCTCAGGATTTCCTGGAGAGCACCCCCAGTCGCCCCGCTTGATATGTGTCCCCACCAATGTTGAAATGAAACCTATGCCCTTGATCCTCACACCTCTAATTTTGGCTGATTGATCAACCCCCTGTCTTCACTGTCACATTGCCAAGGAGAGCAGTATATTACATAAATCAAATGAAGGCTGGGGTGAAGTTATTAATAGGAGCGGCTCACATTCATATGCATCATCCCGTGATTGAAAATGAGCCTCTGAAGTAGATGAGGTGGCAGTCGCAGATCTAGGTTTCCAGTGAATGGGGCTGTCTCACAGAACTGGCGAGCGCCTACTCTGAACATGCATCCCAAAAGTATGTGGACACCTTAACATTATACCCAGGTGTGACTGATGTGTGTGATCATACCAGTATAACTCATTCAAAAGTCATTAGCATTGATATGCTGCTGTGACAGTCTCCACATGTCTGGGAAGCTTTCCAGCTTTTACTAAACAGGCAAGTTATTCAACACTTAGAGTAACTGGTAAAACCATTTCTGTATGGGCATGGCTCTGTGAATTGAGACTTGTCATGGGGAAACAGAAAAGGACCTTTGTCAAATCATTTGACAAAGTTTGAAGCACACTATATGTCATATATTACTGTATGCTGTATGCACATATGTGCACACACACAAACCACCCATATTTGGTGACCAGTTTGAATAGTTCAGATACATCAGTATAACAAAAATACTTAACTCGACTGTCGCTGAAGTATATGGAGAGTGCGTATGATGGTGGTTTTTGCGGCTGCAGGTAACATTCTGATACTGGACAACAAGGACCACAACCCAACAGAAAGACTCATGCTGATCGACTTTGAGTACAGCAGTTACAACTACAGGTAAAGTCTTGGTTTATAGCAAATGTAATGAGTTGAATGAGCGGTTTGGGCTCCAATTGTTGTTTGGGACCGTACTTATTAATATGAATAATATTACATTTTCATTTGTGCAGGGGCTTTGACTTTGGGAACCATTTCTGTGAGTGGATGTACGACTACACCTATAACCAGTGGCCCTTCTACAAAGCCACAGTGGACGACTATCCAACCAGAGAGCAGCAGGTCAGTCTAAGCCCCTTACCCTCTACTGTAGTCGATCTACCTTTCTTTGACCCAATCCTTGCTAACTAGCAGCTCACAATAAACAGTGAGAATAGAACGGCTCTATTATTTGTTGATATGGTTGGACTACAATTGTCACACTGAACTGTAATGTTAAGATTTAATTAGTGTCAAAGTCAAAATGCAAACCTCAATATGAGACGTGTACAGAGAAATATTTAAAGCGGCAAAAATTTGCATACAAGTTAAAACCTAATTTGGTTTATTACAGTTATTAAGTGTATGCAGAAGCTTAGAGGCAAGATCAAATATTGTAGGTGGAGGTTATACTTTTAATAAAACAGAAAACCTGCAATTACTTTAACTAGATGCATTAGATGGGGATACTGGGGTTTTTCCACAGTATTTACAGTCCTGTAATCAACCTTGCCATTAAAACAGCATACAGATTTTTCCAATTTATGTATTACTCTGAGAATTCCCCCGTGAAACTCAGACAGATACTATAGAAGCTACCACAGTGCCAACATTTAAACCTAATATCTAAGGTAATCTTCTAATCTTATTAGGGAATAGATGTGACAGGTGCTCTGGTTACACAGTACCATCTAGTGGTAAAACTCATTAATGAAATTTGGAGTTTAAAGGAGGGTTATATTCAGTAGAATGCTGTAGCATATGTGGGGAAATTAAATTAATCCAGTTGGTAATTTACTCTTTCCCCATGGAGGACCCTGCCCTCAAATTTTCCACGACTACACACTAAACGTTCTTTGTGTGCTTGTTGGGTCCATTGCTTGAACATTAGGCATTGGAGCTCTTTGTGGAGGGTTGTTTTTAAGGAGTCCTCCAGGAGAGGTCAAGTGGGCGCCCAGAAAAATAGGGAATTGTTTATTTTTAAATTAAATACAGAAGTGAACCCAGTGCGAGTCAGGAGTGACTATTCTGATCACAGGTTTCACTTCCTCCGTAGTCATCTCCTCAACGGCCGTTGACAGCTGTAGGATTGTGGTCTTAATCACATCTAACAACCAATATCTCTTCAGATGGAGGTCCCTGAACCAAATCTTATTAAATGTGGGTCTGTGACCTTATTTGTATCAATTTATGGGTCCTTGACACAAAAAAGGTTGAGAACCACTGGTGTCGGTGAACACAAAGCGCGTAAACAAATAAGGATGTAATAAATCCCCAACAGGTAATACATTTATTAAAGATGTCAGAAATCATTTTGCTTTTTATTTCAGCTTCATTTTATCAGAAGTTATTTGGCAGAACAGAGAAAATACTCTGACATTACCGTGGACCAGGCACAGCTCGAAGAGGACATGATAATCGAAGCCAACAGGTAACACATGCTGTTATAATTATCTACAGCAGCAGTGTGCATGATTAAAAGAATCACCAGAGCCCTGGTTTTGTTACGTCAACATCATTTTTGTTTTTATTTGTAGGTATGCACTGGCGTCGCATTTCCTCTGGGGGCTTTGGTCCATCATTCAAGCAAAGATCTCCAAGATTGAGTTTGGATACATGGTAAGAAGGTTTTTGTTTCTTTTACAGTCTAATGTGACATTTAGCTATGTGTATTTCAATCAAAGACAGAATGGACGACATGACAGCCTCCCAAAAGTGAAGCCAAATCATCTTTATTGCCCCCTGGTGACTGGCTTCAGTATAGTTCATGAAACCTGCCCCCTACATGTGTAGTACACGTCAACAAAAATTTCCCCAGAGATGGTTTCTGTCATTTTAGGTAGTTTTTATCCTGCTGTTGTTTATTCAAGTGTTAATTTTTCTTTCATTTTTGGTTATAACTAGTTATTTGATGCTATAAAAAGGGAGTTTGACATCATGATTTATAGCTGCAGCCCTTTTTACACAGAGATGGTACTATAGGGTCGCTACAAAGTCCCTGCTTTATGCAGCCTTTACATTTTTATATAGAACCAAACAACAGCAGCATCATGTGGCCCCGTTGTGTGATTTTTAGACAGCATGCCGGCATCACTGAAGCAAAAGAGGCGTGATGGGCAGAACATGTAACACGACAGCAACTGTGTCAAATGTGACATATAACCTATTGCTGGAAGCACTTTTTAAACAATAACAGTAGCATAACATGACAATAAAAATAATTTACCACCCGTTCTATGGTAGTTGACCTCATTGCAGTCATTTTTAGCTGCTGCTCTTCTTTTAGTTAGCTGCTAACAGCTGCTAGCTGCTTTTTGAATGAATGAGTGGGTTGTACACATAACACTTCATCAAAACGTCACACCCGTCTCATCCATGGTCCTGTCCTGCTGGCTGTACCTTTTACACAGATGATCATTTGGTGCTGTTACTACTTCTGCTGCCAGTTTAAAGCCAAGACAACTCTGCCCCCCCATCCCGCGATCTTACCTTTTAGAAAGGCGGGATAAGGGCATGAAATTCTCACCTTGAACAGGCACTGTAAAAGGGGCTTATGTCAGTTGGTGTGCTTACAATCAATGGTGCGGCTAGCGATTGGTCGGACGGGTGTATGGGCAGGAACTCAATACCGCAGAGATCTACACTGCACAGACTCTGGCTCCTATAGGAGGAAGTGGAGACATGTCTTCCATGTTTATATACAGTCTATGATTTCAGTACACACTATAATGTTTGTCACTCACATATTTAATGTTACATTTTAGTGAACCTTGCCTCACAGTAAACCCTGTTGTCTTGCAGGACTATGCCCTGTGTCGTTTTGATGCCTACTACAAGCTCAAGAAACTGTGGTCCTAATTTCCACAATGTGAATCCAAATGTAATGTCTCTTTTCTCTTTTGTGTTATTGAAACTCCAGTCCTATGCAGCTCTGCTTATGACAAGCAATGTGTGGTGAAGGATGGACATTTACATTTGAACATGATGCGGGCAATCCATTTTATTGAAGTACCTTTACACATAGTGTAAAGAGGCACTTATTAGAGCAGTTATAGCTCTACAGCATTTAATGTTTTTCAGTTTTAATCATTTGAAGGGCTCAGTCAATGTGATGGTCAGCTTTCGTAATAGAGAATGCTGGTTGCCAGAGAATCTGTGTCTTTTAATTTCAGACGGTAAATTTCATTGTTATAGTCATTTTTGTTTACTAAAAAAAATAGTATTAAGTTCAGCTTGGAAGGCTTTTGTATATCTCTTTAATTTAGTGTTTTCAGTTATTCTACCTCTCTTCTTTCTGTTTGTGTTCATTCTACATTAGTTTTTCTTCCAAGGTCCAATAATGTTAAGTTAAAAACTTAACCTACATTCAACAAGTTAATGCACGAGGGCTATTTTATACAGTATCACTGTAGTCAACAATACTGTTAATGTAACCATTAGAACAGTTACAAAGTTTAAGGAAGTTAAGTTAGTAATATTAGACCTGTATTAACTGTACATTTCTGCCGCACGTTTAACTGTTATTCGGTTTGTATGACCTTTTGTGTTGATGATGTCATTCAGAGCGGTTTCTTGTGTTTTGCTTTTGTCGTGGCTGAGGATCATAACCTAGTAAACGTTTGTCATTCTGAATTAGGTTAACTTAAATGTCCATGCGGCACATATATGCAACCACGTATATCTGAATTGCGAAAATTAGATTTTCACAATAATTAAAATCTGTATCATAGTAAAAACAACACGACTTTCCCTTTTGCTTGTTTGAATGTGAAGCACGGTTTTGACAGTTTCTTGAAGCTTTTTTACTTCCTTTTTAATTTCCTTTATGATTCTTGTATTTATTTAGACTTTCTCCTGTATTTGTCAGACTGTACTGTCATCAGTAATGTCATGATATCCTTGTTTTACACTAAACTACATCAGTGTACTTTTGAGAATGTACCAGAAACTTAACTGTGCCTCATTAACTACATGTAGCTGTTTGGTTTTTTTAAAGTGACATTGTTCCAGCACCGTTTCATTCTGTTAAAACTTCTCTGTATTGTGTTGGTCCTCTTTGCACTGCTAAAAATATAATTTAAAAGCTAATAAAAAATGTGTGCTTAGAACCTGTGTCTGTGTACCAGTTTTTCTTATGACTATTTATCAGTCTTATATTTAACAAATGCACTGATACATTTTGTGAAGCGTGAAGTTACTCTCATATAACTGCTAAGAAACTTGATCACCCCATGATGGCGCTGAGAGCAGAGTGAAGAAGACCATGTTTCACCCCACCTCTATGTTCCCAGAATAGACCAGCCAGAAAGAACCACGCTGCTCAAAGATCGAGGGACGCTCTGAATCAACTGGATCTGTTGCAGAACAAACAGGAGCTTGGAGGATTTAGCCTTACTCTGCACTGCACTGTTTTCTCTGTTAACAACCTGTTTCTCTTGGCAATGTGGGCTGAATAGTTTCCTCTCAGCTGCTTCTTTATTTGTGCCGTCAAAGGACACGTGACTGAGAGAGCTGCAGCAGAGAAAGGAAGCCAGTTGTACACGGACTAAACTGCTCTGTCCTCTATTTTTCCATTACAGTGGCTGTTTGGAATTCTTCAGGGGGCTTGTCTTCCCTTATTTGGGGCACTTGCAGTGTCAGTCTGATTGTGTGATTGGAGCAGTGGTTGTGTGAGAAGTGCATTGCATGTTTAACCTGGTATAATTTTAACGAAAAGCCTGGTACAGGCCTTATTAAAGCTGCTATAATGGGCTAAACTTCAAACTGACAGTCAATGAGATGAATCCCCTCATGCAGTGCTTTATGATTCTTATTCACTGGATAAGCTTCGGGCTGAAATATGTTCTCGCAAGAGTTTGGGGAGCTCTTCCAGCGGTCAAAAATCGCATAGCATCTCAGGGTATCACAGACAGAGGATCGTGCAAGGCAGACTCAGAAGAGTGGAAAACTAATGAGGCACTTCGCACATATCACCCTGGAGATGAGGATGAAACCAGGGTTACAGTCCAAACCAGCACATGTGCGTTCCATGTAAGTAAAAAACAAAACACAAGTCTCCCAGCCATACAGGTTAATCAAACACTAACTGGTTTAACTAATTGGTTTACTCATTCATCATCAAGGTCGACCTTGGGAGACTCTCACAGTGCAGCGAGTACTTCCGCGCCTTGTCCCACTCCAGAATGAGAGAGACCTCGGAGAGCCTCATCCACCTGGACCACGTGTCCTCCTCTGTCTTCCACAATCTCCTCGAGTTCTCCTTCCATGATAAGTTTAAAGTCCCTCAGGAGGAGTTGGGTAAACACATCCAGGTATGAAGACTTCATATCTCCCTGTTGCTATCAGACATCTCGTGCTCTCCTTTGCAAGTTCAGTGCCATGATTCATCCCAAAACCAACCAACCAATCTCATGTTTTCTCCCCCTCTGACTGGAGGTCAGCAGCTATCTCCTGGCTGAGGCCTTCCTCTCAAAGTGTCTGTCAGTCCTGGCAGATGAACTCAGCCCAGGTAACTGTTTGTCTTACCTGAGTCTGGCTCAGGAGATCTGCTGTGAGGAGCTGAAGATGACAGTGTTCACCTACCTGAGTAAAAACCTGCTGGAGATGCCTCACCTCATCAAGTATGCAACGCTTAACGGCACAGTTACATGATGGAGCAGTTAACATATAAAATTTGAGGAAATCTTAGAATGGGATGCATATTGTGGGCCAAATGGGAGAGCTGTTTGTTTGTTGTGGTTTTTTCTAATTATATATCAGTTTTATTTTGTATTTACTCAGTTATCAACAGCATATTTTGCAAGAAAATTGTTAACCTTATCATTTTATGAATTTAATTTTAGTGTTCAATGAAGTTAAAAAAAACACATGATGATAAACTCTTTAAACTATTATCAGGTTTTGTCTCAAGGATAAAGTTGGCCACATGTTCCTGTCTTGTCCCTCAAACTCATTCACCTGTCAGGTGCCTGAACGATGCAGAGAAGGATGAAGTCGTCCACCTGAGGAAACAAGGAGACCGACGTCTCTGCAGCCTCAGGAAAGAGAACCTAACCTCTTGGAAAGATCCAGAAACAGAGCGTGCCCGATATATCTTCACCCTGAAAGGGTCAGGGGACAGTGGAGATTGGTATCCAGTTACAGAGCTTCCATTCAGGGCTGATAAGTGGTGCTTCACTACAGTGGTCCTGTATAACTACCTGTACATAATAGGAGGCTACAGACAGCCTGTGAAGAGAGGCTGGGAGTTCAAGATGGCTTCCTTAAGGTATAATCCCTTCACTCATACATGGGCCGCCATAGCACCTCTGATTAAGGTGAGCCAGTCTTCTAGTTTGTAAATCAAGCTAATGATCTGGCTGTTTTACCCAAAATAAAACTTCTCTTGCCTTCCACAGTCATCTATATAATACAAAGAAAACTGTCACCATCTCTTGCATCCACAGCACAGACGGCACTTCAGTGCAGTGGCCTGTGAAGGCTGTATTTACGCTGTGGGAGGCTGGTACTTGGACTCACTGGTGACCCCAGACTCCAGCACAGCTCTTTATACAGCTGTAGAACGCTACGATCCATGGGAGGACACATGGAGGTTTGTGTCCTCACTCAAAAGATCTTTCCCCCTTCAGAAAAGTATCCTGTTATTGGTGTATTAGTGACTGATACCACTCTCCGTCTCAGGTTTGTCTCCTCACTACCGCTCGATGGCTTCCAGTTCACTATGTCCTTGTCCCATGATGTGCCCCTTGCCACTAGCCTCGGACACTGCCTTTATGTGTTGGGGAGCATCCAGAGGACAGGAGAGAAACTGCTGCTGCAGTACAACACAAGGCAAGGTAAGGCAGAACAACAAAGCTCTGTTTGGCAAGAGGAATATGTTTTTGTTTTTTACAGCCCAGGACACTTGTGTTCTCTCCATCTTTTAGACTCCTGGTCTGAACTGCTTCCCACCCTCACCAGAGCAGATGCAGACCTCCCTACTCTTTACTTCCTGGGTGCCGCCACTGACAGGCTGCTTGTGATTGGTGGGAACAACTCAGAAAATGTGGTGACATCATTTTGTGTGCGGTCACAGAGATGGGGACAGGTATGAACGAGAATGAGACTGTGTTGATTAAAAAAGCTTTGTTTTGTGTCTGAAGCACAGAGACGTCTATTTTTAACTTGTGTCATATTGTGTTTATTCTCTTTTTTCTTTCAGGTGTGCAGCACTGAGAAAGTGGCGTTTGCAGGACAGGGGACAGTTGTAGGTGACCAGGTCCTGCTGCCAAGTATAGGGCATAACACTGTCGCAAGTATGGACCTCAAAACTCTCTCCCTCAGAGTTCTTCCTCCTCTACCCATCTTCACCCGCTATGAAGCTGTCTTTCATCTTCACTTCTGATGTTATAGCTAACTTTTTTGCTACCCTGCACATATTAATGCGATTGTTTTTGCAGCTGAATGTAAGTTAAGTCTTTCTCAAACATAAGGAGATAAACTCCCCAGTTGGATTATCACTATCATCTTCTGTGTTTAAAATCTTTTGCTGTTTTTAAAGGTGGTTCCCAATCAAACAATAAATCGATATGTTCGCTGTTTTTCCTGAAGACAAACAAGAAACACAGAGTTTTTTTCATGAATTTAAGGTAACACAGCATAACAAACTGATTTACGAATGGTCAGTTTTTTGGGTAAAGTATTCCTTTAGGCATTAAAGTAAGAGAAGTAAGAGTAAGAGAGCACATTTAGTTTTCTGTCTTCTCTTAATAAAAACCATTAGGTCCCATTTTGTTACCCTCACTGGGGGCAAAGTCACACGCTTAATTCTGCTGATTACAATCTGAGAGTTGTGTGCTGTTCTTATCACGCTATTATATTTTTATTATCACAGTTTAATACTGCTTGCACTCTCAGGCACTGAAAAGGAAACATCACATTACTCTCGGTTAACACAGCACTGCAGCAGATTCGGTTACATAGCATGAGACCTCCAGGCACATGAGGATAGGCTCTGTCTATGTTTGGTGTCTTGTTACAAAAAGAAGCATGTCACGGGTGAGAGAGGAACAGGCAGAGAGGGGGAGATAGAGAGGGAGTAAAGCCAGAGAGTGGTGTTGGGGAAGGGGGGAAAGAGGGAGGGAGGGTTGGAGAGCACAGGAGACGACAGCTCTGATCTCACTACCTGAGGAAAGCCACATCAAGGGCACTGGAGTCACACAGAGCATACAAGGCTGAGTACAGAGGAATTTTACTGCCTCACTGGCACAAACCAAAGTCACAGCTTTCCTCTGCCTGAGTGGACAAGACTGACTCTGTTCTGACATAGGTAAAGTACAGCTCCGTTCTTTATTTATAGGTCTTATTCAGTTCTGCATGTAGTTGTGTTGCAGTAGCTGCAGAGGTTTGTTGTGTAAACTCCACGTTTTAATTACATAGGTGTATAATAAGTTAGGGTGATACACTAAAATCTTTGAGTGTGTTGTTTTTGTTGTGTTCAGCCATGTGTGTAAAAGAAAACAGGTGAAAATCATGATGGGGAAGTTCAATGACAGTCAAGTGTTGACCAATTCATTTTCACTCTTTGTTCATTTTTTAGTGAAAATAAATGCTCACCTTCAAATTGTCTTTTAGATCCTCACAATGCTCTGTAAAGCCAAAGAGTTAAACGTTACTCTGTTGGTTGTGCTCTGTGTTTATATTTTCATGCCCATCTGAGGTCTCGCACATGCTCAGCCGGTGCACTGCTATATCTGGCCAATGAACTTTGTCCCACTTGGTGACTGTTCAGTCATATGACATGGAAAAAGAAATCCTACACCAGTCAGGCTGGCTATTACATGGAGTGCTTTATGAACTCCAAATATTTTTATTTAAAATTCCATAATAATTTGCATTTTAAAGACAAAAGCTGAAGCCTTTCAACTTTGCAATATATATATATATTCATGTTAAATTGAGTCCTATATCGGTGGCCTTCCCTATCACATTATGCAAACACTGCAGATGGTGCAACGTTTTTCAAATGACGTCTCCACTGTGCGTCAGATCTGTGAAAGTGTACCAGTAACACAAAACTGGTCAAAAAAAATAAACAGACCTCAGGTTACTCTGACTTAT
>JAPZEB010000023.1:14587682-14597976 GCA_029783705.1 Chaetodon striatus | reverse complement strand
GTCAGATCTGTGAAAGTGTACCAGTAACACAAAACTGGTCAAAAAAAATAAACAGACCTCAGGTTACTCTGACTTATTGACATAATAACAGTGAATGAAATACCAAATGATCCTAGAAACTGATGCACAGCACAATGAAAATTTGGATTTTTGCAGCTGAATTTTTCCTTTGGGGAACTGATGGTGAATAAGGGCATATCTGATCTTTAAAGGAGTTCTTCACCCACATAATGACAGTTTGCATATGAATCAGTCATAATGTGTTACCTTGAATTTGCAAAGAAAGCTTTGGTCCCTAAAGGTCACCCGAGGTCTGTTTATTTTTTGAACCAGTTTTTTTGTTACTGGTACACTTTCACAGACCTGACGCACAGTGGAGACATCATTTGGGGTGAAGTTGCACCATCTGTAGTGTTTGCTCATAATGCGATAGGGAAGGCCACTGACATGGGACTCACTTATTTCAGCATGGACAAAATATATATTGCGAAGTTAAAAGGGCTTTGTCTTTTTAATAAAATACTATTGTGGTTGTCTTCACAAACTCAAAGTAATATGACTAACTGATACACAAATGGTCATTTTGTAGGTGAAGTATTCCTTTAAATAGTGGAAGATATGGACTATGGAAGTTTAGATCTTGGGAGAACTGACATCCAGAGCTGACACAAAAATTAGATAATGACTTAGATGACATTAAAAGCATAAAAGATCTTAAATAAGCTTAAGAGTTGATGATGATGATGATGGTGATGATGATGATGGTGAAAATTTGAAATACTTCTTGACGATGCAAACAACAACTTTTTTTATTCTTTCACAATATCATTATTATGGTCAGCATTTCCAGTCATAGACCTGATGACTTAAAAAGCTTTCTTTTGATCTCAGTGTTAATACTAATTAGAGATGGCTGAGGCGCATCAGGCGGTGGGCTTCCAGTTCACTGTGCGCCCAGATGGTGTGGACCTTACACTGAGTCAAGAGGTCATCAAAAACATCTACCTGTCTGGAGTGACAGCATGGAAGAAGCGAGCCATTCAATTCAAGGTACAACACCTCAGATCTAGCTTTAGTCAGCAGTGTAAAAATGCAAGGTCACTCAGTGTGATTACAAACATGCTTAAAAGTCTAAACAGAGGTAGAGGATGATGGTTGATGTTGTGTTAATATTGAATTTTGTTGCTTTTCATTCACAGAATGGCGTATTGGCTGGAGTCTATCCTGCCAGTCCATCCAGTTGGCTGATAGTTGTGATCGCCATGATGAGTTCCTTGTATATCCGCATAGATCCCTCCCTGGGAATGATTGATGCAATCAAGGAAAACTTACCACACAGGTCAGATATCTCCTGCAGCACTATGTCTTCCGTTGTTGTGGTCCAGTTTTTAAGTACTCTACTGGACCTTTAGGTTTGCTCAGATGAGCTATGCAGCAAGTCGGCTATCTGAAAACAGTTATTCTACATTTTTCTGTTTGATTTGCTGACGAAGGCAGTGTTGTGCCTTTTCTGAGCAGAGACTATATGTCAGTGCAGACCCGGGCGGTGCTGAGTGCCATTCTGTTTGCCACGGGACTGTGGCTGTTCCTCATCTACCTCTTGAGATACACTCTCAAAGCTCTACTCTCCTATCATGGATGGATTTTTGAGTCCCATGGGAAAATGAGCACATCTACCAAAGTGTGGCTGGTACGTTTGTCCTTCAGTCTTTCACTGACTCTGTCTGAATCTTTAAATGAAATCACTCAGTGCAGAGGTTGGTTCTTGTTAGAGTCTGATGTAAGGGATCATCTAGTGTACTATAGAATGCTTACAATGTTCTGGATGTTGTTTGTTTGTTACCAGAGCCTGGTGAAGATGTTCTCTGGCCGCAGGCCGCTGCTCTACAGTTTCCAGGCCTCCTTACCTCGGCTTCCCGTGCCCAGTGTGGATGATACGATTTACAGGGTGTGAAATTGAGCACTACTGACCTCCCACGACCACACACACACGTTGCTACTTGAAATTAATGACACAGAAACACAATAAGTGCATGTGTTATTAAGTGTTTGACTGTAGCACCACCTACTGTTCTAGCTGCCTTCCTGCACCCTGTACAGTATAATATACAGTAGTACAGTAGCATGTAAAACGCACTGGATGTCTTCCAGGTTTTCTGTTTGTGTATCTCAGCTGCTCTATTACATCAGCTGTGTTTCTTCATAACACAGCTCCTTTGTCCTGACAAAACACACCATGTTTGCCCACAGTACCTGCAGTCAGTCCGTCCTCTGCTGGACGATGAACAATACAATCAGATGGAGATTTTGGCCAATGACTTTAAAGAGTCCAAAGAAGCAGCCCAGCTACAGAGATACCTAATCCTAAAGTCCTGGTGGGCGACAAATTATGTGAGTGTTATTCATAAGTAATACAACATTTGAAATCAAATGCAACTGAATCATAATGTTATACAGTAATAATGTGTTATCTTCTCTAGGTGAGTGACTGGTGGGAGGAGTACATCTACCTCAGGGGCAGGAGTCCTATCATGGTGAACAGTAACTTTTATGTAATGGTAAGACTGACACTAGATCAGCCTGTTATAGCAGTGGAGTGTTTTAGTAATATCCTTTTTTAAAAAACCAAATCAATACAGAATTGATACAGTAAAAGGAGGGAGTACATAAAGTAGACTTTTTTTTTTTTTTTTTCTACAAGAAGTTCATAATAATAATAGAAGTTGAAACAGACAACTTTTCATATTTGCTTTGCTCTCTGACTTTTGTGTTGACTGGATATGTCTGCTTTGTCTTTGGGATGAATGTATTAGGACCTCTTGTATGTGACTCCAACACACCGACAGGCTGCAAGGGCAGGGAACGTGGTTCATGCTATGCTGCAGTACAGACGCAAACTTGAACGCGGTGAACATGCACCGGTAATGCTTGCTGTGACTTTACTGCCACTCTTCCCTAACCTTGAACCCCTTTACATACTTAATTCTTCTCTATGATGATTTTATTTCCTCTTTTTTCTCAGCTGAGGGCTTTGGGGACCGTCCCTATGTGTTCCACCCAGATGGAAAGGATATTTAACACCACCCGCATCCCTGGGATTGAAACAGGTAAATAGCTGCTCAGGTGCAGTTAAGAGGGTAAATCAACAGTCAGATGCATAGGCCAGACCTGGGTTAAACCTTTATGTCAGAGCATGTTTTCCATCACCTGTTCAAAGTTAAATACCTGCTTTGACATTAGTAATTAAGGTAACAGAAGTGCAACTGGTATTCCAGTGCTGATTTACCCTCTAACAACTGTCCTGCAGGAGCTCAGGTTTAGGTATGTGGGATAAAGGGAGCATTCACCAATCTGTTAGTACAAAAACGTTGTGCCAGTTCCTCACATTCTGCATTTTATCTTCAAGATTAGCTATCTGCAACTTTCCTCTTATTTTGTACCATTCCCACACATGCCTCCTTTTCTTGTTGGCCCTTCCCTGCAGATATTGTGCAGCACCTGAATGACCGTAAGCACCTGGTTGTCTACCACAAGGGCCGTTTCTTCAAAGTGTGGCTGTACACTGGAGGGCGGCACCTCCTACCCAGTGAACTTGAGATGCAGTTTCAGAGGATCCTCAATGATACATCAGAACCACAGCCAGGAGAGCTCAAATTAGCTGCCCTGACTGCAGGAAACAGGTCCACCATCTCTCTCACACACACATGCACAGAAAACGTGCACAAAATAAGATGGAAAACTGTCTGACTCTGACATCCTCTTTTAGAGTGCCATGGGCTCGGGCTCGGATTAAATATTTCGGCCAGGGTAAAAACAAAGTGTCTCTGGATGCCATTGAGTCAGCTGCCTTCTTCCTGACACTAGATGATGAGCCACAGGGTTATGACCCAGCAAAGACCAACTCGCTTGACAGTTACGCCAAGTCCCTGCTTCATGGAAAATGTTGTGACAGGTAGGCAGAAATGAAGGGAAGATCTCAGCTACTGGCTGCAGCACTTGTCAGACCTTAAGTGGTTTGTTTCCCTAAAAATATATATATATTTTTTTTCCCCCACAGGTGGTTTGACAAGTCTCTCACCTTGATCTCTTATCCAAATGGCAAAATGGGTGTAAATGCTGAACATTCTTGGGCTGATGCACCGATTGTAGGACATATGTGGGAGGTATAGAAATGCAAGCTGATATTGTATTTCAAAACAATGATTTAAAGTTTGCAGTTATCTTCAGCCAACAATTTCTGTCTGTGTAGTATGTCCTTGCAACAGACTGCTTCCATCTTGGCTACACAGAGGAGGGACACTGCAAAGGGGATGTGAACAAGGGCTTGCCTTATCCCACTCGACTACAGTGGCAGATTCCAAAGGAGGTGCAGTCGAGTCTTGAATCATTCAGTGCCGTTGAATTATGTGATTTGCATTTACTGGTATTTGCTCGCATCACAAAATGAATCAGGAGATCTTTCCGTCTTCTCTTCTCTTAGTGCCAAGACATCATCGAGACTTCGTATCTGTCAGCCAAGCACATAGCTGATGACGTGGACTTCTATGGCCATCTGTTTACTGAGTTTGGCAAAGGACTGATCAAGAAGTGCAGGAGCAGCCCTGATGCCTTCATTCAGCTGGCCCTGCAGCTGGCACAGTTCAGGGTAGGGCTGACGTTATTGTCACATGACTCACATTATTGTTCACTGATTTCTTTTGACAGTTTGATTATATCATCCACCAACACTCCATGACTTCAATCCATCTACGTTTCAGGACCAGGGAGTTTTCTGTCTGACGTACGAGTCATCAATGACTCGTATGTTCCGAGACGGTCGGACAGAGACGGTACGCTCCTGCACTTCTGAGGCAGTTGCATTCGTCAGATCCATGGAGGACGCAGATGCAACAGTAAGCAGAACACAACAAGACGCAGAAACACTGAAAATAAATCAGGAACACACAACATAACACCAAAGAGGATTTGCTCAATATGCATTTATATTAGTAGATTCACAGGTGGGTCCAGCAGGGTTGATGACATTAAAGCCCTTTACAAGACTAGACTTTGGACACATCTGGTGTTAGATGTTTGTGTTACAAATGCACAATCTAGAACATGGTGTGTATCACACTTGCTCTAAGTGTGAGAGGTCACATTGTGCTGCTTAGGACTTGGTCACCAGGACCTAGAGGCACTGTGTCTCTGCCTGTCCGTGCCCTGGACTCTGAACTCTCTGATGTTTTACGGCAGGGTTCAATTGACACTTGCATTTACAGAAATAAGGTGATATGATGTTGATGTCATACGTACGAGCCTCGAATTTTTTCTGCTGGTTGTTTTTGTGAACAGAATGTCCAGAGGCTCTCCCTTTTTCGGAAGGCAGCAGATAAGCATCAGAACATGTATCGTCTGGCCATGACTGGTTCAGGCATCGACCGCCACCTCTTCTGTCTTTACATAGTGTCCAAATACCAGGGAATCGACTCGCCATTCCTTAAGAAGGTTACAGCTATTATTTTCTATTATCTCTTTATCATTTCATTGCTTTCTAGTTCACAGTTTTCCCCTTAACCTACCACTCATAACCTTTCTCCTTTCTTATTTGCCCTAACATTCAGTGTCTTTGCTTCTAGGTGCTCTCAGAGCCGTGGAAGTTGTCCACCAGCCAGACTCCACAGCAGCAGCTCAATTTGGTTGACATCAACAAGTTCCCTAAATATGTGGGTGCTGGTGGTGGATTTGGCCCAGTGAGTTAAAATGTTTTATTTTAGATGTGCAGGCGTTACACAGTCATAATGTTTCACCCTGTCCTCCTGATCTTGAACAGTAATATAATAACATCTCTTGACTGCCACCAGGTGGCTGATGATGGTTATGGTGTGTCTTATATAATTGTTGGGGAAAACCTCATCACATTCCACATCTCCAGCAAGTTCTCCAGCCCTGACACAGTAAGAGCACAAAAAACAGCAATGCATATTACAGGTCCATCTGTATACAATTTACGCTATCTTTCAAAAGCCAACTCTACCTCTCTCTCACTGTTGCTGCATCTTTGTGTGACCTGCAGGACTCGTACCGGTTTGGTCAGCACATTCGCAAGGCCATGCTGGATATCCAAGCACTTTTCAAGCCTGAAAATGATAAGAAGGTGGTGGAGAATGCAAAGCATGCACATCTGGAAAATGGGAAAAAGCACATCTAACACACACTGCTGGGATGCTGCATACAGCTCACACACTGTACAACCTGTGAGTCTTCTTGTTCTGGTTCTGGTGAGAGGTTGCACTAACAATCTTTTTGCTTTTCTGGTGGGTCACATTGTTAGAGCTGGTCATTCCACTCTGTCAGACTAAAGGAATAGTTGTTACTTCTCTAATTTATTTGTATTTTTTATTATTCTTTTCAGATTATTTTTGGTGCTGAGGGAAATATGTCTTTAATGGTGGGATTTTTTTTTTTTTTTTGCACTGTTTCTCCCTCCTTTTTTATTAGTTCATGGCATAGACTGTATATAAAGGTTGTGTCATAAATCTAAATCTAATCTTTATATATGGTCTATGGTTTGTGCATATGCAACTTGTAAATATATCTATTTAATGAATTCAGTAGTCTTTGAAAATAATTTGTTACATGCCAGTATTTATGAATTGCTGTTCATTTTACATTGTCTTTTTTGATTCAAATATTTAAGATCATTATACATCTTATGTATAACTCGCCATCAGCTGCTTTTGTGCAATTAAAATGTAATCATCATCATGCTGTTAACGGATTATTATTTTCAATATTTCACACATTTAAACAATTATCTCTCTTAAAATATGAAAAACAGACAGAAAACAATCTATTATAAGAGAAGTTTATTTTAAGAGATGGGGTGGAGGTCGTATCCTTTCCTGATATCCATATGAACATTTACAGAGGCCTTCCAGATTCATCCAGGCTATTAGGATAAACAAAAACCATCTGGACTTTGATCAGCTGGAAGCTTCATCGGTAAGTCAGACTGCTCGTAGCAAAATTAGGAGAGCAAAACTAAATGCACCAGATCTCCAACACAGGCAACAGCCAACAAACTCCATGATCAGAGTGCTTGTTGTTAACAACCCAGACTGCTTTTTACAGCTGCACAATTGTGTGACCATATAATGCAAACTCTATACACCATATTACCTTAAATATGATGACATATTGGGAATGCAGATGGTAGAGGACTCATCTCCTGAGGGGTGTGCAGATCTCTTCTCATCTATGACTTAAGGTCAATGCACAATGTGACAGTAATTGTTTATGTAAAAAAAAAAAAAAAAAAACAATCTTCAATTTTATGATGTAAGTAAACAATGTCACATTTGACTTTTTACGTTAACATGAGCGGCAAAAACAAACCATCTTCTATTTGAATATTTATTAGTTTTGGTGGGGACAATACAAAAAGTCAAAGTAATAAAAAACAAACCATTCTGGTCACACTCCGTTTCTTTCAAGGCATCAGTTACAGCAATGAACTAAAACTACGCTTTATAACTGTACAAAGTGAATGGACAAACAGAAACACCACCACGCGGTCCGCTTGCTGGATGAGAGCAATTTTAAAAGACCCAAAGAGGCAACAGACACCAGACTTCCTAAGATTCAAAATGAATCAACAGTATCGCGTTATTGTCTTCATCATCATCACTCTCTTATCCACAGCTGCCTGCCAATCACGCACGTATAACATAACAGAACACAACAGACACGAAAGGCAAATGGATTTTAAGTACGCACTAATTCTTACCAATTTTTATCATGGGGATACTGCAGGTTGAGTCCATGGGTTGATGACATGCCCCTTTGGCCACTGTGTGGGGCTGTTTTTCATGTAGATACACGCCAACCCAGTCTTTTCTGTGTACATACTATTGTGTGTATATATTTCAACACTCTAGGATGGTTTTTGTAGTTTATGTGTCTAAAAACACTCAGCAGAGCTTTTGGGTTCCGGTCTGTGATGCAGCAAAGGAGGATTAAGAAGTTGCACCGGGAGTTGGGTTGACATTCTGTGTGGCTGCTTGCGGTGCCACCTCTATGATCCGTGGTTTGTCAATGATGCGAGCAGTGCGGTTTCCTTTCTCTACAATTCCGATGATCCACGCTTGGTGGCCCTCGCCGTATTTTGGGGATTTGATCTCGGCACAGAAGCGGGCGGCCTGCTCCCGAGGCAGACAGATGAGCAGGCCTCCTGTAAAGATAAAGAGATTTTGTAAGTCACGAGGGTATAAAATGATATCTTAATGTGTAGTGATGCTGGTGAGTGCTCATTTCTATTACTGCACTTGGGTGCTGGCTTTGATACTGGTCGCATTACTGATGTCCTGGGGCACAGGGCACAGGTGCCATTAGATGTGGCTGCAGTGCAGTAGGTCTCATCCTGTTTTCTGACTAATGTTATTAAGTCTCTGTCGGGATTTATCTGTCTCTTTGTGTCCCTCAGGGCTCAATTTTTGTTCCAGGGTTGTTCTCCTTTCACTTGTTTCCACTTGGACTCATCATTATTAGTTTTTTTTCCTTTAGCATTGTAACATGGACGACACTCACGTATTAGATGAGCAAAGCTTCAAAGCTACAAATGACCTTTAGTCCAAATTCAACCTGTACTAACTCATATTCTTAGCAAAATATGTCAGATTATTATGAAATTACAACATTTTCCCCTACTTAAAATTTTCCCATCTATTCTGGCCTGTAGTCTGTCTCCCTGTTGTAAAATTATTCACACTCTTCTTGTCCCAATTAGGGTAATCAGACTGCTTAAATAAATCATGACTAGATAAACTGCAGTTGATTCAGAATGATACAGCAGGGGTCTTTTGTAAAACCAACTCCAAGGGTGACTTCATCTCTGTTGTTGTAGCCCCCAGACTATGCGTCAGCCGTACACGTCCTCCTAACATACAGCAAGTGAGCGAACTCTGGGAGATGGAGGGCAAATAACTGTCCAGATACTACGAGCGACAACATTCAGGGAGCCTATTGAGCTCTGAGTGGGCCTAAGAAACGGACTGCTGTATGTCTGAAAATAGGCTGAGGGAGCGCAAAGCTTCATAAAACTACAGGCAGGGTGGGTGTTTTTTTTTTCCCAAGCAAACGGCACGCCGCTTACCATGTCCACTAGTGCACAGAGCAGGCTTGGACATCTTCAGTGGGAAAAACTGAAACAATCTGATGTTTGCTTACTTGCTCGTTCGCATCGTTTCCAGTTAGGAAGAGGTGTTACACTAATGTTTTGTAATGTTGGGCATTTTGTTATCTGTATTTATTGACCTGTGAAGCACTTTGTGAGGTTCAATCCACAAATGTGTCACATACACAGCCAATAAACTTTGCATTCAAAATACAAAATGGTTAAAGAAGAAAGACAACAACAGCGCCGTGTATACACACACACACCTGATGTTTCAGGGCAGGTGCCGTGCATGAGTCCAAACATGTTCCCACAGGCCTTGGACACAGCGGCCATCTTGGCGAGCACTGGGAGGTTGTGGATGACAAATGACACTTCACTCCGTTGTTGCCGTGCCAACGTCTGAGCGTGACCAAGGATGCCGAACCCTGTGATGTCGGTGGCCGCGTGAGCGTTGAAGGTGTGCATGAGACCAGCCGCTACATGGGAAGACAGAGAGAGGGTAAGACTTAAAAGGGCATTTTGATGATTGACTGGTTGCTTAGAGATGTGAATAACTTTGTTTTCATGGCTGAAGATTAGTCTGTGGTATTAACAAACTGTGCGCCATCTTAAAGCTCACAAATAACCATTATGGTGACCAATGTTGTACTTTACCTTTCAACCTTTATTAAGTTCTTTATAAAGTAATTCACACAAGAGGAGGAAACAAAAACACTTAACTGAACCACTTGTGTACCAAATTAAACATTTCTGTGCATCTGTATGACAGGTTTCCAGCCTTTTATTTGTGATGACAACTGGGCGTGTTCTAAAAATGAAGCCATACTACACAACCTCTGTCTCACATGGAAGATTATCTTTCAGTATTTTTAAGTTATCCCAGAGCGTTTGCATCAGGTTTTTCATTATTAGCAGAGACTTCTTATCCACAGAGGGTGCAGTGCAGTCAGGCTGCTGCTCTTTACAAAAGAAATGCCCCCCATTCATTGTTTCTCTACCCAACAGCTGATGTAATTATGCCCTGCTTAGCATACTGATTAATACATGAAGGGGTCATCCAGGGGCTGGAGCCTATCCCAGCTGACATTGGATGAGAGGCAGGGTACACCCTGGACAGGTCGCCAGACTATCACAGGG
>JAPZEB010000023.1:14494650-14507462 GCA_029783705.1 Chaetodon striatus | reverse complement strand
AGCGCTCCCTCTCTCTCACGTCTTGGCAGCGCAGTAGGGGCCGGTGCCGGCCCATTGAGCTCTCCTCCACAATGACCTCTGGATGAGAACGGGCTTACAAGCCGCAAGCCTGAGCTTCATCACAGCAGCTGCTAGTCAACAAAGTTTCGTGGGATGAACAGTTATATGATACATTCACAGGACGTGGGAGGGTGGGAGAGAGGACATTTGGGAGTCCTGGGTTGACCTGAAAGTTTGTTTAGTTTAATTTGTAAAGTAAAAAATAAATGTCAAGTGTCTCTGGGGTACCTAACAAAATGTCCAGTTAAATAAATACAGTATATGATTAGAGGGGAATTAAAGGAAGTAGGCTCAAAGAAAGGTGTTTCGGTGCACTCGACTTTGAAGACCTTGATTGTACTACAAAACCTGTAATTAGAGGTTGAGATAGGGGGATGTAATTACCTCTAAGAGTGAGTACCCTGGAGTAAACAAATATGTTCATCAAGCAAATAAAGGATTAACGTGTATATGCTCACTTCACTCCTTAACCCGTCTGATTCATCTGGGAAATGCAAAGCACAACATAAGGCGAGAGGGTGAGAGAGACGGGGAGAAACAGAGAAAACAAGAACAGAGAGAACGGGCCAAAACTGCTGACGCCCGCTCTTCTGAGCCGGCTGGATGAGTCGTTTCCGTAGATAAAACATAAATAGGCAAATGCTCGTTGGGAATACGTGTTTAACTGAGAAACATTTATGCATGTTTTTTACTTTGAAATTTGTGAAATATTACTCCAGAACAATTTGATCCCATCCTCTTTGAATTTCCAAATATTTCATGATTATTTAGTTTCTGCGATACGTCCACATTTAAAGCTTCATGAGGGAATGTACTCACAGAGGCAGCACTCAAGTCAAGGTCTTGTTAACTAGTTTGTTTTTGCTGATGGAATCATGTGCCACAAGTTTGGGCACATAGCTGAAATTTTGATTTAAACCTCTGTTGACTATCATCCTGATTTGTGTGTCGCTTGTGCGAATGCTGAGCTTTAGTTTCCCTCTTAATTAAGGTAATTGTGATTGAAGAGTGGCCTGTTTTAGTGTTTAGCCTCGAGGCGGAAAAGGTTGTGTTTTTGCAGAGCTAGTTGGGCTGTACTCAAACCTGAGACCCTCCAGGCACCACGAGACAGCGTACGTGATGTCTGCTGACCTGTGGAGACCCTGCATGTTTAGGTAAAGATGTACAAAGACACACCGAGACATCTGTGTAGACAAACCAGCGCACCTGAATGTTAGAGGTGATGATGGGACATGACAGAGCGCCTGAAAGCTTTTTTAGAGACTTGCATGTAAAAACACAGACATAAAGGACTATAGGGACGAGGCCAAACATTATGCAACCTGAAGCAAGTATTCTGCATGTTTTCTCTTACACTTCTCAAAGCACTTGACTGTTTAAATGTATCACTATGGCTACATAGTAAATCATGTTATTTTCTTGTGTTTTTACTAAGACGCTCCCTTGTTTGTATTACATTAAAAGAAAAAGAAATCCCCCCCAGAACAAAACTCAGACCCTATTTGTATTTTATTTCAGGCTCAGGAAACAGAGTCACACTTATTCCTTAAGAACTCCCTCTTATATGTAAAGTGCATGCTTGTCTATACCGTATGCCATTACCCTCGCTAATTTTATTTACCTTGCCAGCCCTGTCTCCCAGAAATGTCGTTCATATATAACTAATTTGAATCAGCACATGCCAAGCAAATTACTTCCTCTATTAACATAATGAGAAAATGTTGGTAATTAATGTGTCCGGCAAGTCACAGAAATGTTGATACTGAAAATGTTTGCTCAACGTATTTCATTTTTCCTCCAATATACGCAGTCTTGTATTACCATGTCCACTCACAGTGACTACAGCAGTAATTTATTGCCTTTCTTTTATTAACATTTAACCAAGATCATGACATTCCCCTTACCTTAACCAAAGTGCTTCTGTTTCCTAAAACTAAGCCACAAGTCTGGATGTGAACCCAGCGTTCTGGTGTCAGGGTCCTGCACTTTGTACACCCGCCATCCTCCTTAAACACCTACTTATGAAGCCAATGCGGTACATAAATGTAATGTTTCAATACATGAAAGAAACGTCTCTGATCAAGATCCAGGCAGTGATTATTTTGCCAAAGCAACGTAATCAAGAAAGCAGTTTGGTAATATACAAATGAAATTCCTAGTAGACAGGGTTGCACACTTTTCTGTGTGTTTTAAGCATTTTCTGCCAGTAACATTCATTTTATTATTAGAAGCATTTGTGCTAGCAGCAGCAGCGACTGTAGTAATACTATTCTTCCATAAATTGTCTTTTTGTGTGGTTATGTCTGTGTAGTGGGTTCATATGTGTGTGTGTGTGTGTGTGTGTGTGTGCAATGTATGAGCTTGTGGCGTGTGTGTGTGTGTATGTGTGTGTGCATTCTTTGGAGCAGGACCAGCGCAGTAGTTATGGAGCTCAGGCGGGCTAATGTTGTACTGCTGCCAAAACAGTAAAGCAGCCCCCACTGATATCAGTTATTAATATTTAACTGTCCACTATTAAAGTTTAAGGCGGTTGAGATGGAGCTGGGGGGAAAAGAGGCTACTTCATGTTCACTGGCCGTACAGCACTGTAAACACGTTCACTAAAGCCCCTGACAGTGTTACAGTGTGGATTTAGGGAGCAGGAGGCAATAGTGCATGAGGCTACACTTGTTCTGTGTGTAGACATGCAGTCTGTGAGCAGAAGACATTGGATCTGTTAACTGCATTCATTTCTGCATGAATATGACTCTTTTATTGTCTTTGCGTGATATTTAAATGAATTTAAGTAGTGTTGGGAACCGGTGGCCAACATGAACAATATGCATATGATACAAATGAATAGATGTGGAGTGCAAAGGTTATGTTATGAGGCTACATTTCTTGGCTGCTGATTGTCACATTTACTGTCCTCAGTCATCAGGGTGCTGTGAAAAGTCTTGTGTAATTTCCTTTGTCATAAAACTCCTATACATTTACTTTTATTTGTTGCAGTAAACCTGCACTAGAAAACAAATAAAACCGCCATATGGTTTATTGTGTTTTACATTCAATACGCAGATATAAATGCATGGCTTAATATGGAAACATATATGAAAATGTAACAAGGGTTCTCCCACATTCTTAATCACACTCAGCAGAAATGTATCTTTAAAAAAATGTTTTAAGTACTTTACAAAGCTCTTATTTCTCCTTTAAATTCAATTTGGAGAATCAATTTAGTACACTGTACTGCAGGGCAGTGAGAAAACAGTCTTGTAAAACTTGTTACCCCCATCACTACACGCTGTTTTCACTGCTTCTTTTCCTCCAAAGAGCCTGGAGCGTGACCTCCCCCTGACGTTTTGAGGTAAACAAGTCAAACCAAGGTTAAAACAGGAAGAAATGCAGTGTGAGATTCAGCGATGTTCCAACTCGCTCATGAAGAGGTTCTATAAAAGAATAGGCTGGCTGGCTAAAAGTGAGCATGAAAAATACCCCACCTCCACGTTGACCCATATCATCCATTATGTGTGGTGATTATGAGAATAGAACTGCCTTATGGGTAGCCACAGTTCCAGGAAACAATAGCTCACTGTCAGGCTGTGTTTTAACCGTAGGATGACCAGCTTTATTACGGTCTGATTATTGAAGCCTCACTGAAGTCTCACCAGCCATCGTTATTCTGGTTGCTTCACTGAACTGCTGGATCAGTCAATGACCTGCTTCAATTTATATTCAGATAAATGAACCAACAATTGTACCACACACAGGCATTTTCAAAGAGGTCACGACCACAAAGAGAGCACAGCTGACAAGGTTTGTAATAGATGTGGCCTGCACATGATACTGGATCATACACCCACTCCTTCCTCTCTCATATAAATAAAAAGGGGCTTGAAATAAAAGGTGTGTCTTTTCCTAAACTGCTTTATGTCACAGTGCTTCTCATACATAATGCATTCATGCAAATGACAATGTTCTGCCTTCAGAAATAACAAGAGAACCTAAATCTTTGCCAAAATTAGTCTTTTAATGAAATTTCCATGAATGCAAATGCAGGCCAGGTCTGAGCGTAATTCTGCCCAGGAATTAAACTAAGTTGGCCTGGTTTATCT
The DNA here is from genome assembly GCA_029783705.1 of Chaetodon striatus. NCBI lineage: Eukaryota > Metazoa > Chordata > Actinopteri > Chaetodontiformes > Chaetodontidae > Chaetodon > Chaetodon striatus. The sequence goes on along the minus strand of JAPZEB010000023.1, from coordinate 14,503,308 downwards.
TAATAGCTGATCTCAGCCCAGTGGGGCTGGTATTAAGTCTGTCGGTCGCAGCACAGCGCTCAACGCAATCACAGCTTTGCCTTCTCTAGCGTAGCTTACTCCAGTGACCAGCACAGAATTAACATGTGCATGGACGTGCACTCACACATACACACACACACATTTACACCTGCACATACACAGTCCCACACACACGCCTCAGTGCATTCCAATATGATGTTTCTCCATTGATATTATGGATGTAATTATACTGAGTTGATTATTAAGGCCGATTCGTCTGTGGAATCCCTCCTAAATGTCTAAATATACAGAATTGTTTAGCATGTGACATTCAATGCAAGCCGCATTTCAAACCAGTATTTTTATAGAATAAGTCACAAATGTGTTAATGAATGATTTAGGGTGGCAAAATTCCAGTTGATTTAAGTGACAGCTATTATTTTGTGTATTTTATGTCTTTATGTTATATTGTAAAAACTTGACTGAGGAATTACAAGACTATTGAAGTGATAGGTTTAATATTTAACTTGAGGCTTTATTTATACTGTATAGTATTGCTGTAGTAATGAGGTGTGTGTGTGTGTGTGTGTGTGTGTGTGTGTGTGTGTGTGTGTGTGTGTATGCAAAGCACTCTCTCCATTACCTGACATATCACCTGACAGACGCAGGGTCTTTGCAGGCAGACGGCACTTCATTATGAAGCCATTTGGATTAGAACAGATTAGGACATTATATAGATATGTAGAAGAGACTAATGCTTCACTAATTAACGCATCATTATATTGAGATCACGGCTGGTGGTCTATAATGGTGTGCATATGTGTGCATACTGTATGTGCATGCATGTATTATGTCTCATGCATTCAGTCCATCTCCAGTGCAGCGTCTCAACAATTTCTCTGTCCTTGTCTGTTGTTCACAAATATCATCCTTCACTGTGTCTCACCCTCTGGTCAAATGGAGAGGATCTGTGTGCTGCACTGAAGTGTCACAATTGTTCCCCTCACAGGACCATTGTGTGTTTGGTATATAGCTTCCAGTGTTGAAGAGAAATCATTGGTCCCCTCACTCTATCCCAGCACAAAGTGACTTGGAGTAACTGCTAGTGATAACTAGTAATTACATCCATTTAAAATGTGCATTATTTTACCCCTGCATTGAATAAACTAGTGAGGCAGAAAATTGTCCAGTTTTATCCTCTCCCTTATAAACACACATTTTCGAAAGGAAGCACTTATTTTTGACAGGTTTTATCCTTGAGTGAGGCTAAACATTCCCGAGGAGTTTCCATGTTAATTGTCACACTGGCAGACGGACAGAGGGAGCCAGACGGACAGCAGGACAGACGCACGCTCAGTCACAGTGAAGTAACCCAGGCCAAAATTAATCTCTCCAGTTCACTGCAGTGACTCTTACCCCGAGCCATTGAACTTTGATAGAGGATTCATCTTTTGAAACTAGACTAAGGCATTTCAACAAAAAAAAATATTATTTTCACTATTCCACAAAGAGGACATGATTTCCTGGGTGGAAATACATTTGAATGGACATGTGCTGTCTATTCACTGAGGGAACTTTCTCTTAATACCAGTCTGGCTCCGTCCCTGTATGTGTGGACTCATTGTATGCATGTGGCACAAAGAGTGATAGGAGTCTTTAGAAAAGAGCGAAGCTCTCCACAGATTAGACTCCATTAGCATTTAAGGTACTGTCATAAATTCCTCCGAAAGTGGAGGGAAGAGGCAGGACAAATGAAGTAGGATTAATAGGGGCCCGAGCCTGACCGATAGTGGGGATTGGGAGGCAGGGTCACCTTGGGATAGAGGGGCAGGGTGGCAAATGTGAAGACTAGTAGAGGTAACGGTAAGATGGACTTAGACATACAAGACAGACATATGAAATACAGTATTGTACAGTTGAATGTTGATAAAAGAAGAATGAGCATGAAAGGTAAAAGGTGAGAGAAAAAGATATGAGCTTAGAATGTACAGGAACAGGAGCAGAGTTGGTTAGGTCTGTGACCTTCCCTGCAGCTGACCCCCAGTCAGGTAATGAGGTCAACATACAGAGACAGATAGCCAAGGTGTGTGGAGGGGTAGGTGAACACTTGTGTAAATGTGCGCCTTGTCAGTTATTTCTTATATGATACATCATACACAGTTTTATATGTTTTCAAAGACCTGCAAAAAAAATCAAAATATAGTTAAATGTGTTAGTGAGGTACCGTCATCTCATAAATATTTGTATGGGGAAAAGTCTGGCTCCAGCCTAACAATGATAAAAACCTACATTTTTCTCCTGTTATCTTATTCTTGAATAATTGATATAAGTAAAAGAGAGAAAAATATTTCATAAGTTGAGTGTGTTTTCTGATTTTTTTTTTTATGCATCTGTGCTGGCAGGAGCTGTGGCTGAATGATGAACTGATTAGATTTTGGTGGTCAAAGGTCAGGGTCACCTCGGAAAGCATGTTTTTGGCCGTAACTCAAGAATTCATATTTCAATTAAATTTAGACAAATGTCTAATAGGATAAAACAATGAAGTGATGAGATTTTATATCCACAAGGCCAAAGGTCAGCTTCACTGTGACATCATAATGTCCCGCAGAAGCACTTTTCTGGCCATCATTCATAAGTCAGGAACAGAAGGGGAGACATTTGGTCAGACACTGAACTGGTGACACTTTTCTTGGGTGCCCATCTTCAAACTGTGGTGATTATATAGATCTTCTGTGCTGCTTGGTTGAAGATATGTGTGGGGCATCCATGTTTTAGAATATGAAGCATCTTTAAAGCAACGTCCATATTTGAAGCACTGTCAACTGTCAGGGATACATATAAGTCTTGACAGACATGGATGTTGGCTGTAACTGCAACCTGACTGGTTCGCAAAGGCATACAGTCACGAGGCAGTAATTCAAATTAGGTATTATTTATACTGGCAATATGCATGCATAAGAAACAAAGAAAAAGACAGTCATTCTCATCAAAACATGGGCATTGCTATAAGAAGAGATAGGTTCAGGGAAATGTTCAATTGAACAAAAAGATTCAGATGTTAACAGTTTAACTCTTCGTCATGCTCAGAGTCTGATCCAAGGAGAATGAATGTGGCTGCTAACACATGTTAACTGATGATTATTGAATTTATTTATTTATCTTTTATTTAGCCAGGAAGGTCTCATTGAGGTGCAAAGTCTCCTCCTACAGGCGTCCTGGTGTAAGATAGCAAGTGTGACCCAGTGGGAAAACTTAAGCTAAACTCAGTCTAAAATCACATATAGACACTAATCACTTTTAAATGCTGCCTAGTTTTAAGGAAAAGTGAGATGTTTTGTTGGAGGCTCTTTTAAGTCAAGCCAAGGCTTTCTTTGAGTTATTATTTCTAAAATAACTTGCAAGATTTCTTAACTTAAACCTTGAATAACTTTTATTGGCCCCTTGGGGACAGCAAAATTTGCCAATCAACCCTTAAGTTGATATAGCAAAATTATTAGCAAACGGTGGCCCATTAACACATCCAGCAGACATGGAGCAATATGAGTAGTCAGTTTGAGTTGTGTTTGTGGCCACCTGGTGAATGTAAGTCCAATATTCATTCTCTTTTAGGTCTGAGTTGGTCCCTACCAACTCCTGTGAGAAATGTCTGACTCTTTAGCTGTTAAATGTTCCGCCATGATCACCAGCTAGTTGCTACGTTTGTCTGTCTGCTGTTTGGTGCTGGTCAGGTGTAGGTTTTTGTTTGTGTAATTGGTTGGTTGGGTTTTTTTTTTTTTTTGCTGCAAACAGCTGCCACTAAAAACAACAGTGTTGAAAGCATTAAAATTTATTGCAAACAGTTAAGTTAAATTCTATAAATCCAAAACTATGAGCTAAAGGACACTAGGACTGTGAGACTAGGACTGTGAATAGCATACACAGACTGCAGAAAGGATGTAATGGGGAGAAGACTATAACAGGTAGAGTGGGTCTGGAATGCGTGGCCATGTTGGCGATCACTGTTAGCTGCTGCTTAGTGGAGTTGTCATCAGTCGGGCTGTTCTCATGCGCTGTTCGTATGTATACCTACAAAAGTTCACGCACCAGAATTTATACGTAAACCACATACGCATGAGGCAGTAGTTCATATATATTCCATTGTCATCGTGAAGGCTACATGACGAATGAACTTAAGAAGGAAACAGTATAATTAGCGAAAGTCCAATGTAAGGAGGCAGGTTAGGGTGGTGCATGGGTCAAACAAGCACAAGACTTTCCCCCAGTAGACAGGTGTTCGTGTCCCGTGTGAAACCAGGAGAACTTTGTGTGATTTTAAGGTATGTCATCATGTTACATTAAGTACATAACTTGACAATGCCAAACCATGTTTCTTTTCTTAAACCTAACCTAAATAACTTTACTTTCCTAAGCCTTATGAACTGTAAGTCTACATCCATCCATCCATCCATCCATCCATCCATCCATTTTTAAGTGGTTATTTGAAGCCAGTTCACAGGGTTAGCAGACTGAGCAGGCTGAGCAGACTGTAACTCTACTTTACTATCACTACCTAAGTACATAATGTGATGTTGCATCTCATTGGGAGCTAATTTGTTAGATATCATATGAACGACTGTATGGGGATACGTTGCAACAGTTTGCTTCCCTCCTGTGCTTCACTCACCAACATAACACACAAACACACACAATCAAGTGGTCATGTCATCCATTGTTAATATCAAAATATTGGTTATTGCTGATTTAAAGCAAAGACCACATTCATATGTTTGAGGTTTTGATGCATATAAATTATGCATTTCTTTATTCCCTTCTGCTTTTATTAAATATATACTGGCTGCCTGGAATAGCTGAAATGCAAATAAAACAAAAACACAACACAGCTGGCAGCACATGTTGTGCTGTACAGTACTGATTTGACAACGCTTCTTTGAGACAAAGGGAGGAGCCACAAAAGAGCATGATATTTTGGGGGGACTGCACGTGAAAGCACAGTTTGCCTGGATGCTGAATCACTGACTTGCAGCAGACTTGTAACAAAGTTTCTCCCTCCTCTGATCTGCAGTTTGAATTGACTTTCAGCCAGCCAAGGAGGTGAGGGTGAATGTCTGCCTTTATGCAGCTTAACTCCCAACCCTTACAGTAGCAGGGACAAGGTGACTTACAGGTAATCTATAAGAATAAGGAGCCAGGCAGGCGCCCTGGGCTTTTATTAGATCTCCGATACTCCCCGGCCCCAACCCCAGTCCCAGCCTCGGCCCCAGATTGGCACTCGCTGGCTCCACCTAGAGAAGGGCTACGTCGCAAATTACTCCAGACAGCCACTATGACATCCACCTAAAAACCACCTTTCCTTTAACAGGGCGACCGGGGTGGCGGAGGATAGAAGATGTCAGTGTCTCCTCGCATTCACCCGTGGAGAAAGTGAGAGAGAGTGAGAGAGGTAGAGAAGGAGCACAAGGATCTATCCGTCAGAGCTTAAGGAGTTTTCTAACAGTACATTGACCTTGAGTGCTTGCCATTGATTTCCAGTAACGCCTCCCAAACAGCGTTGCGAACCCCGCCGAGCACTGCGGGACCCTGATTGGGAACAGATTTCCCAAATTCCGATAGCGTGCCACCTGCCCAGGATGATGGATAGTCCTCCTGTATCCCATCAATCCTCACCTGCTGCCGAGGAGGTGACACCTGGGCCAGATTTATCATCATATACGACAACAAGCCGGGCAGCCAATCAGAGAGTGGCATACTAAACTGAGGCCCCTCCCCCCTGGAGGGCCCCATTATGTTTGGAAACAGATTTATTCCTGCGATGTGACAAGAGGAGGGGAGTTGAGGAGGGAGAGGAAGAAGATAGAAAGAAAGGGCAGAGGGAGATGACTCCCTGCGATTTGCAGAGGGTTAAACTGAATGATGCTTTAAAGGGGCACTACAGAGATTAAGACCTGCACTTCCATAAAGTCGAAAGGCATGTTTAAAAGCGATATATCAAAACTGAAGCAGCAGAAGCCAAGATATCCTGACGATTTGCAAATAAATTCAGCGCAACATTTTGTGACTAACTAGATGCTTTAATTAACATTTCCTAATTATGCTGTTGATAACTGTAACGTGGCATTACCTCCCTTTCAAATGTACTTCCTGTTGCAAATCATTAGTGTAACTTTAGTTACTGTACAAATTATATTTTTGGGTTATTTATAATTAGATCACCATGATGATTTGTGTTGTTACAGAATACTGTGGGAATCTGGGTTTCACTCCCAACTCGTCAAATACCAAGGCTTGGTCAGTGGCCCTTGGTGTCATGTAAGAGGCAGAGGGACCCTTTAGTGGCAGCATGAGACACATTGGGTGGCACCACCTTTTGTTGCCTTAACCTAAACACAAAATTTTTAACCAACGTCTTAAGTTTATTCAAACAACAACAGATTGCATGTATTTAACAAGCAGAAACTGTACATTTCCTTTGAAAGCTGAAGTGTATCTTGAAAAGACACAACACATGTAACAAGTTTAAATTGACACACTGACTGTGGATGTCCAAAACTGATGCAGGAGGTTACCTAGCATATCATACTTCGACATGTAAGACCACTGAGTGATGATATTTGATGAGTTGGAATGAGAATGTGTGGCTTGTTTTGTGGACACATTTTGATGAATGGTAATGTCATCCCTTGACATCCAGTGGGCCATAGGCTCAATCACCACTGTCTTACCTCACACATTGATAGTTACTTGCGAGACATTAATTTAAATCAAAATCTTTTGTACTTTAAGTTGGTCAGTTGCTCAACTCAAGGTCCACCAGCTTTTTTCAGAGCTTTCAACCACACCTTACAGTCTACATGAGGGAATGGAACGTGGGACTTTGACATCTGATGTGTTTGAGTATATGTGCTGAAAAAGACTATGTGATACATTTGATAGGCGTGAAAAACAAGTGATGAAGGAAGAACCAAAATTTCTTTAAAATAATATCAAATAAAATATGTCATTAAAGTCTTCTTCATTTACTATTTGAAATTGAGTTAATGTAGGACCACATCACTCACACTAAGATGCTGATTGAGAGGAGAAGTGTTCTGGGCCTGTGAGTGCAGAGTGGTAGTAGTGTATTTTGCAACAGCTCTTGCAGAGATAATGAGTGTGTAATCTAACATCTTTTTATCAAATAGAACCAATTTGACTCTCATATAGTTGACTAAATTGACTCTTATAAAGTAGACATAATTACACAAATTATACTCAATTAGCCTCAAGTATAATAATTAGAGTTGAAAATAATCCTCGATGCCCTAACATGCTTGAGAAATGTGGAAGTTTCTGTGGACATTTCAAATGGAAAATCATTAAATGTTTTGCAGAATAGCAGTCAGGGGTGTAAAGAAGTCAGAGTGCACTCTGTTTTGTACATTCTATTTGCTGTCAAGACTTTAATCCTTACACAGCATCAAAAATACAAACATGAAAGTGTGTAGAATCTTCTGTCAATGTGTGGGATTACAACCTGATGAGAGTCTTGAAGCAGGAGAGCTCAGCATATCGATTCAACCCTGCTGCAGTTTTGTTTGGTCTTTTTTATTTTAGTTTGACTAAATCCCACATACATCTTCTTAGTGTTGTAAATACTCAGTATTGACACATACTTGTATTAATCTGCAGCAGGCAATAGTGCCCAACAGATGTACTTTTTATGTTTCACAAAAAATTGCAGTTGTCGGTTTTAGTAAATTACTGAACTTAAAAAACAACAACAAAAAAAACCCCAAAACTAAACCTTATACTTGTAAGCCATTTTAAAGATTTACGTCTTCAGCAGGACCCAGTGAGCTGAGGGCCACAGACAGAGCAGGGAAGTCGGACAGTATCGGGAGACAGACTCACATATTCATGTGTATGGGGGCTTTGGACATCTACAGTATCTGGAACATGATGCATCATTGATAACATGTTGAATAAACTACCACAGTTGTAATCAGCCCATATGTGTGAGGCCTATATGTTTATTTTTCTTTCTTCAGATACTAATTTTTAACTATTTTTAAATATTTTTTTTCCTGCTCTAATGGACCAAAGAGATTGTTAGCTTTCCATTGACATCAGTATTGTTTTTGCATTCCAGATATTGAACAAAATACCGCACCAAAATACCTTTGTAGTGTGGTGGCTAAAAAGATATGTAAGCGCCCATTAGCCTTCCAAACAGGAAGTAAAAGCTGCACTCCAGGGGCGCTCTTTGGGTGAAAAATATACCAAAAAGCTTGAGGATACTTTCATTCGTAGCCAGCAAGGGAACAAAAACAAGCATACTCAACAACATGATACAGGAAGACAAGAAAATAATATGTCAGAAGAACTGGGGTCCTGGCGTGTTGATCAATGTCCAGTAAAAATTGTTTCCAGTAAAATCAAAGAGAATCCAGAGCAATCTGAAGAGAACAGGAGGCTGGTCAGAAATCCAGTGCAAGAGGGTTTATTCCATGTTCAGAGATGACATCCAAATAAACCTATTTGAGTTAGTGGTCTGGGCCAAGAACTAAACCCAAAAGCCTAGGGCACTGACTTTATACCCAGTATGTCAATCAATCAATCAATTTTTATTTATAAAGCCCAATATCACAAATCACAATTTGCCTCAGAGGGCTTTACAGCATA
>JAPZEB010000023.1:14439052-14449053 GCA_029783705.1 Chaetodon striatus | reverse complement strand
ATCATTTCCTTACTACACACACACACACATGCACACACACACACGCACACAGATTTTGACCAGGAGGGAGAAAAAAAACGACAAGGCTGTCTTTTTAAAGGTGGATCAATATGATTAGTATGCCATGCATGTGTGTGTGTAAGTGTGTGAGAGTGGGGGTAGTATAGACAGGAGTTAGGATAGCAAAGGTTAATATCATACATCAGCTGCCATCTGCATACGTCTCTGAAGGAGAAAAACACTCTTTGTCTCTGTGCTCTCAGTAGGGTTGATCGCTGTAAGATTATACACCGGCTGACATTTCACACTTGCTAGATGGAGAAAAATTTGGACACTTTCTTTTAGAGGTGTAGAGGGGGCAGCCATAACAGCTCAGCGATTTAACACAGTCTCTCTGGCAGCGTTAATCTCTCTCCTAACTAGAGGAAATATATTGTGATATTTGACACAGTTGTTAACAATGTTGTTAATAAGCCATTTTAGCATGAGCTTCAACAAAAATGCTTTTCTTGTCTTCCAGGGAGTAGTACTGTACATTAACACAATTCTACAGCGGCCTTCTAATGTTAGCAGCTTCTGCAGATATTCGGAGCTTTTCTACAGTTTCTATCAAAGCATAACAAGTTGCTGCAGCGGTCTCAAAGATGTAAAGAATCTGTCTTTTCACTGCAAGCTCAGCGAGACATGATCAACATCTGTAAACCAAGCACACACAGAAAGTGAAACCCAATGCAGTGCAGGGAGAGACAGACAGACAAATCAGTCTGTGCTGCATATGTGTGTGTGAAAATTGTGCCTTGTCGTTAGTGTGTATGTTGGCCATACTTGATTGCTGTTCGTGTGTGTTTGTGTGTGCATGTGTCTTTGTGATTGCGTGTGTGAAAGCATGCCTTGAAGTTCTCCTTGATCATCAAGCTTAATGCTGCACTCTCTCAGCCATATAAGACCCTGCTAGGAAACCATCAAATATTTATACAACATTATCCCTGATCCTATAGCCTGTAAGTAAAGAAAACACTCTGCTGACTTCCATTGCATTATAGAGGTTCAGGATTCAAGCTCTGGTTTTGTTTTGGAGTTGTTACAGATTTTTTTTGCCTTTCATCCACCACTAGGTTTTCTTGAGGAGCATTCGAGTGGTTGTGCCGACAACCCGCTGGGTAAATTATATAGTAAAGAAGACGCTCTGTCACAAGTGCTGTTTACAGCTCTCACCGCAGGATTTGTGACAGTTTTTGATATAGTGATTGAGAGGGAGGATGGTGGAAAAATACAGAAAGAGAAAGCGAGAGAGTATTAATTCTACATCCCAGACACTGAATGGCTGCTGTTGTTCTGAAGGCTGTTTTATGGAGCAGAAACAGCCTGATCTCTGTGTTGTTTTCTCCCTGATTGATTGCCCTGGCCTGAGGCTCCTCGGAGTGCGCTGCGTTTTGTCTGAGTATTTACTGGAATGTTGGGAGGATAAAAATCACAGCCTCAGCCATCACACTACACAGGCAGAGTGGCAAATACAAACAAACCCAAAGGCAGAGGAGGCCCACACAGACGGACAAATGGGGACACAGACGGGGGGACGCAGGAGGACAGACATGCCAAATCATAGACAAATACATCTATGAAAACAATACATTTTCTATACACGTGTCACCGCAAAAAAACCTACTTTGCTCTCTGAGATCAATAACATTTAGTGCAACTTTATTCAAACCAGTGGTTCCTAAATGTTTTCTATCATTCTCCCTTTTAGAAGCCTAAAAACATTTTACTTACTAAATCTTAATAGCCTTGCTAGCTCTCTTGTTTCTGCGTTGTTCCAACTGAATTGTATTCACAGACCTTTTTTTTACAGCAGACATTTTTGACTCGTCATAACAGGCAAATCACAGGTGCAACTAATAACATTTACATTGTGTTTCAGCTCGTTTGAGATGAACTGCACCTCACCTGAAAGGGTGGACGAGATCACACAGTGGCAACAAGGGGTGGTGACAAAAAGCTGCAGACAGTTTCCAGCAAAGATGCTCTATTTCCAGCAGCCTTTAAGAATACACAGGAAGTCACAGAAATACTTACATCCTGTTACCACCTATAGTTTGAAGACCACGTTATACCCTTTATTGTCATTATTATCATTATTATTATTTTTAATAACCATACAAGATATGTCTGGTAACAGATTAAACCTTTACTGCACAACTCGAGACTAATAGCCAGCAATCTAGCGTTTAATATTACAATAACACAGGAAATTGGGATTTTCTACAAGACGTGCAATTTGCGGTCAAAACCAGCCAATGAGCTCTTTGATCAGATGACAGCATCCTCTGGGTCTTGCAGTCAGTTAAGAGCAACTGTGGCACCTGGCTCTGAAAACTGCAGCCACCTTGATTGTGTCAGTTTGCTGTTGCCCACGTGTGCTTGACGTCAGAGCAAGGTGGGATCAAGTTTGACACAAACCTAACTGGCATGCTGTGCTGCGATCGCTGTTGAATGATTCTGCACAGGCATGACGCATTTTGAACGACCTAATGATTGAAATGCAAAGCAGTAAGTATTAGTAATGGTGTTGGTAACATCTGTGTTTGACAAGTCATATTGCTGTGAGGTCTATTCAACTTTTGCTTTACATCACATTCTTACCTTAGTGATGTGTGCTCTCTCTAAAATGGTTCAGTCAGAGAGCAAGATTAGTAATTTTTTGTGATATAATAATTTAAAATAATACCCTGTCTTTCCTCGGCTTTGCCTCTGTCACCCTCCCTGATGTCTCCACTTTTGAGTAAGTGAAACCTATTAATGATTAATAAAAACAGTTTGTCTTCAGCATCTTTAGGGTAAAAACCCAGTAATCACTGCACATCTTCCTGCCACAGAATCAGACTCTGAAACCATTAAAAATGTTACAAGATTACGGAAAAACAATGCTAACCAGTTTATTAGGTAACCCTGTACAGGCGTAATCATGTACCTGTGAAGCTTAAAATACACATTTTTGAGGCCTTGTTTGTTGTTGGTCTCACACTGGATCACCACAACTGGAAACACCATGACACAATGAAGAACTAAAGGAAAAAAATCAAAGAGTTGATTTAATAATTCTCAAACTGTGTGTCCACTGAACTGAAAATTACAGAGCTGTTACATTGGATTGTATTAAATTGGACAGGTGTTCCTAATAAAATGGTAACTCAGTGACAATATCATTGGCAGGCTTCAAAAATAAATAAATCCCTTCACAGGTTAAATTTATAACTCTTGCACATTTCCAGAGGGAAAGCTGTGGTAAAGGTGTATTAGCCCCTCCTTTCACTGTGATATTGGACAACAAACTGGACAATTTGTTGCGCTTTCCTGCATTGATTTCACTGCACACCTCTGGCGCATTCATGTTTCAGAAATGAGGAATCAGTCAGTTACAGACATACAGAATTCTCTGGTGTCCCGCTCGGCAGTCGGGAAAGAAAAAAAAATTTAAACAGCTCAGCTTCTGATTTCTCAAAACGAGTACAAGCTTTCATTTTCAGATTTTTCAGAACTGTTGCAGGCCGTCATATCGACACTTATTGTGTATCAAAATATTTACTGTGTGCATGTAGGTGATGAAAACAGGAGGGTGGCCTGTTGTCAGACTGTAGGGCTTTGCTGCAGACTGTGATATGCTGTGGACAGGACAGCCCTTGGCTCTGTCTGTCAGTGTGTGAAGCCCCAGTGTGCAGCAGTGTGGGCCAAGCTGTTCAGGGTTTCCCACTGTTGCAGACCTGTCATGGTGACAGAGACAGACTGACACACTGTAGCTCTGAGAGGTCGCAGCCTTCAATCTGTCGCTTTTTTTCCATCCGTCCATTCATGTTTCTCAGTTTCTGTCATTGAACCTTTTATGGTCTTTCACCTTCCGCCCCTGCGTTCACTGATCTTATCTGGAGATGACATGGAAACAGACTGTAGGTGTTTTGAAATTAATAATGTGTTTTATTTCTCTATTTTTAATCTTAAATTTGAATTAATAAGCAAAAAGTATCACAATATAGGTTTTAGTCTGCGAGCTTGACACAAACTGCACATAACATAAAGTATATATCCCCTCACTGTTGTAGTCACGTCAGCATTAAGTGCATATATGTGTCTTTGTGTGTGTGTTTGTGAGAGTGTGTCTGTGTTTCCATTGTACCTTCAGCCTGTGATGTACTGTAGGAGGGAAGTTGATTGCGTAATCCTACAAACCTCAAAATGGTGCTTGTCAGATGATAATCTGCCCACTCTGCAGATTACTGCTCAGATTAACACACAATGAACACTGGGAAGGTGTGGGAGATAACACCCCCAATTTGTGCGTCTGTGTGTGTATATTCAATTGTGTGCACATGTGTATGTGGGCCTGTGTATGTGTGCTGAAACATTTGTGTCAGTTCAAATGTGTGCAGACATTTGTAGGTGTGTTCCGTGGGCATACTGTGTGTGTGTATTCATACGCTCTTGTTTGTCTTGCTGCTGTCTGTCTGTGGTGTGAGGGAACACACTCACACACACACACCTCCTTCTATAGCCTGGGGGGTCTAGCAGCTTATTATGAGTCCTTAGTGGGAGAGGGAGGAGAGAACAAGAGGCCGACTACACTTAAGTGGCAGCAGACAGCAGAGACAGAGAGATTTACTTCTCTTATTCCTGCACACAGAGATTTAAAGGAGCTCAGTCTGTGATTAAGAGAAACTACTTCTATAATACTATAATGCTTGAATGTCTGCTGGCAAATGTAACGATTAAGAGTGTGTGTGAGGTAACACTTTCTCCAGGAGGACTCGCCGTTACAGAGAACATGAGAGGGAATCTGCACGCAGTTGAATGTAGAAATGTAGCTGGGGTTGTTTCCATTTGATGGATGCCAAATTTCTCTCCGCTCGTGTCTTTTCTCCAGTCTGCGTCCTGGCTGCTCCCTTTTCTCACCATCCTCAATCTGTCGTCAACCACGCTGAGAGGATGCCTGTGTGTCCATGTATGTGTGTGTGTGTGTGTGTGCATGTCCATTCCCACTCTGTCAGGTTTATTTCTGTTATGTTTCTTAATTAGCTAATAAAGGTCATGGCATCTCTCAGTCAGGGGGGGGCTGGCGCATGCAAATGAGCCAGAAGGTCAGATGGATTAGTGACCGCCTCACACCGCCCAAATATGGACACGACCATGCTGCCATACAAATACCTGCAGCTATGAAAGAGTACCAACACACACAGACACACAGACACAGACAGACACACACACACACTGTTATAAACATGACTGGTTTACTCAACTGTAATGTTGTTTATAGATAAACAGTGTTCCTGTAGTGCCAGGCCAATGAGGTTACTGAGCATTTGCTCTGGCACAATCTCAAGCTGTATTTTTAGGACTGTCCTCACCAGAAAAATGTTAACATTGGTCTTTGGATGCAAAACCTCTGAGACAGGGTTGTGGTGGGCAGGCAGCATCTGACTGTAAAATTGAAGACCGCTGTTTCCTGGTCAACATTGTTTGTTTTTATAATCACAACCACAATCTTTCCCTAACCCTAAATTGGTGTTCAGTTTTCAAGAGTAGTTGCACTCAGTCTGTTGAAACAGCTTTATAATGTTCTGTGGCTCTGAAGGAACTTTGTAGTCTAACATCTGGGGCATGAAGTTTGAAGAATGTGAGTGTTAACCAGGCAGAAAGGCTCTAATAAAAGACACTGCTGAACCAGTCCCACTCACAGGATACAGACTTTGCATAAAAGCCTGTCATTGGCTGTCTATGTCAGATGGTATTCTCCTCCACTTCCGCTACCTGCGTGTTACAGTTTTAAAATCCCTACCTGAAACAACGACAATCTCCCAGCTAGCAACCACGCTGCAAATGGCAGGTTTTGACAAGAAATTTGGATTGTGCTGTGAAGCAGACTGACTGATATACAAAAAAAATATTTACAACATTTGCTCTCTAACAGGGACATCCTTGCATGTTTTTGGGGATAGAGCCATTTTACTGACAGCTTGCCTCCGGACATGCAAATTTTCCACCAAAACCTGGGCCTAGCCCTGCCCACAATGATTGTGATTGGTTTAAAGAAATACAAACAACACAGTGTTTTTTCTCTTGGTGTGAAATTGTGACCAGTTCAGCCAGACATTTCTCCAGCACTGGCACAGTGCTAAACAAGGTGAATATTTTCGCCTCTGCCACTCAAATTTCTTTTTACTCCGTCTCTTGCAAGTCCCCCAGCTTTGAAGTGCAGTACAAAATCAGTGGTGTACCGCTTTAACCATCAGAACAACAATCATTTCCGTAGCATAAAGGAATACTTTGACGATTTTCAACCAGCTTTGTATCATAACAACGTGGGTAGGATGTCTAAATGAAATACAGTAAACTTCCCTCCATCTTACAAGTGCCCAGATTTCCCAGCTCAAGTTCACTGTTGAATGTCCACTACAAAGGACACAAAGGCTTGAGAGAGAAAACCTCAGATTAAATGGTAAAACTAGGCAGTACTGATCAAATACAAACCAAGATTCTGTAACTGTAACTTGTCTATTTCTCTCCCAAAATGTCTTCAGAAACATATTATAGTGCACAGGTTGGCTGTAGTACGAGACTTTGTGAACAAGAATCAGGTGCCATACTTTTTCCTGTATTGTCAAAACAGTGGCTGAAAAACTCAGATCTATATTTAAACTCACTGTAGTTTGAGGTTGGTCATTACAAGCCGGACACCATACTGTCTCCTGTTAAAAAGCGGCCAAGCTTGCATTACATCACCCAACAGCTTGAGTGTTTATTGGTCCGGTGCAGCGCAGTGCATGCTGGTAGCTGTAGGTTTTCTACCTCTGGAGCAAAAGCAAATGCCACAGCCCTTTTTCTTTGTTTACTCTGGACATGTAGCACTAATTTTAAAAAGTATTTCCATCTTTTTACTGCAGAGGCCGACCAGTTTTATGAAAAGACCATCTTTCAAACAGTGAAATATTTCTTTAACCCTGCTGTTTTTGTGTTTGAACCTATCTGAGCCCTTTAAGTACAACTTTTTTAAACAATGCTTTGTCATTAGAAATTCAGATCAGAAAACACTCATGGGTAATTTTGGAGGACAAATGACCTATTTAGTTGTTTAGTTTGAAGGACTTGTTGGTATTTTTTGTGGCAATCAGGTTGTTTCATTCCATTTATTTTTTTTTTTTCTCGCAGGACTGTATGTGTACATTATCATTTCATCCTGATACACAAGATAAACATGTGCTTACTGCTCTCATCTGAAAGCGTCTCTTTCGAGCGGTGGAGTGCTCTTGTGACGCTTTAGTCTTCATAACATGTGGTGCATGAATGCTTGCGTAGATAAGATAAGAGAGAAGGCACAGATGCTCCGGTGCTGACACGGCCGACGCTGTAGTGTTGCAGTGGATCTGTTACTACTCTTTAGGTCTATCACCTTTCGCAGCAGAGCTTGTCTCAGTGTCCTTTAGCCCTAAATCACCAGGCTGTCTCCATGTGTGAAAGCTCTCTCTCCCTCTCCGGGTCTATAACTCATCCTGTCTGTCTCGCTGCTCTCTCTCCCTCCACCATCTCACTCACTCTGCCTCTCCCATAACTCACTGGGTCTCTCTCCATCTCTAACCTGCTCACTCACTCCTCTCTCATAGCCATTCATGATTATATCTTTGTAACACTTCGCTCCTCTTTCGCTCTTCCTGTCTTTACCCCTCCCCTCCTCTCTTTCACCTTCTGTCTCTCTTCCCTTCTCTAAACAATTTTCGAATCCACTTTTTGACGTAGCACCGATGCTCTGAGTCATAGCAGCGCCCTCCCCTTCTTGTTGTGCATCTCCTCCAAATCCCACCATTCATCTATTTCTCTCTGGTGGGAGGTTGTCTGGCTGCCTGCCTGACTTACAGCAGGCAGAGTGATGGACAAGGGGTGAGACCCAGTGCATTACACTCCTCTGCAACACAGCACAACAGAGACCAGACAACACTGTATATAACACTGCACTGAATACCAAATGATGCACAGAGGAGGATGATAGACAAAATAAAAACTCCAGTGGAGAAGGAATGATAAACAACGCATCACTCTTGGGGAGCATCTCCGGTCTTTGAGCTCATTATGTTCATGAGCGAAGATAAACGCAGCCGCATATCAGCGTGAGTGGAAACTCTAATAACGGAGATGTGAATTAATGCCAAACTTTCTCACACATGATGAAAACAGACGTGAGTAAGTACACCTACTATCTAGAGTCGCAGGCTGTTTGGCCGGCAGCATTAAAAGTGCAGCTGAGAGCGAGTCAAACTCTGTCAGTGCCATATCTTCAGCTCAGCAGACCTTTATAGGAGATGATAGAGAGAATGGGACTTTCTTTGTTTAGATCCTTTCCTCCACCACCTCCTCCTCCTCCTCGGCTTCTCTTTCACCCAGTAAAGTATTTCCCCAGAATCTAGCTGTTGTTTCGAACACACGCTCCAAGCCTTAGCTGCCCTAAACTAAAAAAAAATAATAATTCTGCAATACCTTCTCAGAAGCAAATACACATACACAGAATAAAAAATACAAACACTGCTCGAGGAGTACAGACACAGAACAGTACACAGGACCTTTCTCTCTCTTCAGAAGTCCAGTATTTTTCCCTCTCTTCTTGACATTAGATCTGTCTGAATATTTAAATGGTCCATCTTTTCCCTCATGTAATTTTTCACCCTTTTATCTTTGAATATGCCAGTTATTTCACACCCGTGACCCCTTCTGCCTCAAACCAAGAGTCAACCCTTCCCTAAAGCCTTCTCTGACTTTGTCTCTCCTCTCTTTTTCCCCTTTCACGATTTTCCAAATGCAAACATGTCTCGTGTCTTCTAAACGTCTCTGTACGCCCTCGGGGCCGCAAGATTTAGAGCCGTTTTCAGAGGAGTTTAAAAAGGTCCGATCCATAATCACCAAAAGTGCCTCCGCCATCTGTGGAATTACAATAACATGCATTTAAATGACTGAGCTCAATATCTGTATCTGCTGTATATCACTGCCAGTCATGACTCATACTGCAGGCCCGGCCGAGCCGCGCGCTTAGTTTCAGTTTCATGTTAATATCCTGCAGATTAAGTGGTGGGGTGACCATTGTATCACTGCGGAGCATGTTTGCTTCTTGTTTTTCCACGCAGACACAATGGAATATAATTAGTCGATAGCTGTTTTGCACTCAGGCCTCCGTTCGCTGCTAATAAATGCTAACAACAAAGAGTGAGGCCGTATGTCATTCGCCGCATTAGCCACTGTTCAGTTTTGTCAGGCAGACTGCTCGTGAGTACATTACATACATTAGCAGTGCTTCCATTCTCAGTCCTCTGATTACAATAAATGCTCCCTCGCATTGTAACGATGGGCTTTACAATAATGGGCCATAAATTAATACAGTGCTCAGCAGCAAATACTATTATGCTGTTAGTGTTTACAGTATACCCATGTATATATGGCTGAATTGGTGGATAATTACCATTCACAAAGGCAGTCACTCCAACACAACAGCCATTTACTGTCCATTTGTCACCATGTCGGGGGGGATGGAGGGGGAAGGACTGCATTCTGATCAAGGATATCAATGCCCCAAATCCTCATTGATTTGAACAAGGGATCAATAAGTGTATCACTAGCTGTGTCTTCCCACTATTGAAACACACCAGCATTTGGGATGGATCTCTTTTCTTTAATCTTACAGAAAAGGAGGGCAGGTGTGAAAAGCTTATTAAGGTATAATTCACTGCTCGGTCTGTGTCATTTGGGCTTTGTGTTATCACTGAGATCATTCCCACACACATGGGTGTGTAGAAACCCTGAGTGAGTGGCAAGCAAGCAAGCATGTGTGTGTGTGTGTGTGTGGTTGTGTGTGTGTGTGTGTGTTGGGGGGGTGCTTCCATATGAAATGTACACGAGGGTGAATCTCAGTGGTGTTAATGGCTTTTTAAATGTCAGGGAAAGTCAGAGAATGATAAAAGAGAGATCTGTTA
>JAPZEB010000023.1:14419415-14437332 GCA_029783705.1 Chaetodon striatus | reverse complement strand
CTCATAGTTTTTAATTTGGAAACATCATTTGTGAAAGGATAACATGATATGATCTTATTCACACAATACAATTTCCCTGAAAGCTAATAAACAATTATTTTTAGGCCAACAACACACACATAGCATGAGTCTATGTAGATGCAGCTAGAGTTCAGTCAGTGTTGCTGCCCTCAGTGACACAAACACGCACACACACACACACACACATACACACACACACACACACACACACACAGAGGCAGAAAGACCTCGGCTGTGAAACAAGTGACACCACAGGTTTACTCTAATTCAGATTCACCTTTTAAAGAGACAAAATCTCCTGCTTCCTCTCAGCATCCCAAATCTCCCCTAAAATCCACACGAGCCGTGTTCTATAAGATTAACTATGTGTATGTACATGTACCTGTGTGTGTGTGTGTCTGAGTGTGTGTGTGGTTTGCCCGGTGCCCTGGCCTGTTCTAACAGAGGGTTGAGTGATGTCACAGCAGACTGCATTTTAATAGAGAGGGAAGCAATTAGAGAGGGGACAGGGCGAGAGGTGGAGAGATGGAGGGGCTGTCTGTGTGACACACAGTATGCACAGTTCACACACACATACACACACACACACACGCACACACACACACTCATTACTAAGGATGAGTTAATTAATTGCACAGTGATTCACGGTACTTGTAATTAATCTCGTAGGTATGTGAGTGTGTTTTTGAGAGGTGACTCTTCTCCCTTCCATTTATAATACACACACACACACACACACACACACACTGTTGCTCTCCACATGAACACACACATTTCTGCTCTTCCAGAGTTACTAACCACTCTTTATCAGAGGTGCCTCACAAAAATACAGCATCTTCTTATTAGCCAGGTTGTTGTTGTTGTTGTTGATAGTACTGTCAGTTTCAGCCTGAGGTTAATTAGGCTATTACCCCATATTGTTGTACTTGAAATAATTTATTGCTAATTAAATTTATTGCTGTTTACTGTAACTTCATTTATTGAAACTTATCTGATATTTCAGGTTTGTTTGTTTTACTGTTTGTGTCACCTGTCCTGTGAACACAGGGTGCCCGTTTCAAAGAGACTAAAGAACTCTACAATAACTGATGGTTAAGAGAATAATGTAGCATGGGATTTTAAAAGACATTTAAAAGACGCAATGCGTGTGTGTGTATGTGTGTGTGTGTGTGTGTGAGCTTCAGTACCCACAGGGGAGTTGTATCTCACAGAATAGACAGTAAAACAGTGGGAACTCACATTATGCAGGTAAATAAATGACAGAAATGAAGCTATGAGGTCATCAAGCTTTTTCAGTGTATTTTGGCTTTGTTTTTGTATTCGCTTAAAAGGCTTTTCACCCAAACAGCTCCAATTAGGGAGAGAGACAGAGAGAAAATGCATTTATTTACCTTATAGTACCCGGTTACATCATGTCCCAGCAGAAATGGCTTTTATTCCTCCTCAGAGCTCTTAGCACATTCCTTTCTTTTTCTTTCTTTTTTTTTTTTGGATTGGTCCAGTTGAAAAATTATGCGTATTAATCTTGGCCTCCTCTACCCGTGATCCTTTGCATTTATCAGCATGAGCGGGAGTGGTGTAGCAATCACATTTAGAAATTAAACAAATAAAAAAGTTGAAGATAGCTGAGTGAGTGATGAGGCCGGCCAATTGGTCGCAGCATAAATCTCTGCCTGTCACCACCCCACCTCTGCCTACACACATTTGGATATTGTTATGATTTTACCGTGTTTGCATATATGAGCCTAATTTATTAGAATCAAACACCATCAGGCTTATTTACAAGCAAGTTCTGGTCCGCTGCCAATAAGCCCATTAAGTGCATTGTTGGAGAGTGGTTATATGATCAAATACACAATAGTAATTGTGAGTTGAGAGAGGCCGGAGCGTTTCTCAATGAGGTGATTATCTGCGCGCAGGTTATTGTGCTATTTCAGCATGACATGTAAATCTGCATCACACCGTCAATCATGGTGTCTGCCGTCAGAGGAGTGAGGTGTGAAAATGACAGCACTAAAGAATGATGAGGAGAAAAGAAAAGAATAAGAAACTGCTGCAAGAAAAAAAATAGACATGCTCTATATTGATGTTTAGGAGAGAGAAATAGAAAGACTGTGTTGGGGTTTGTTTTTTGCTGAGAGAATACAACCTTAACAGCTCCAGATGACCCCAGTTAGAGACAAAGGAGGACATGAAACACTCTCACTTTTCTTTCCCTCCATCTTTCTCCCTATCGTTCCTTCCATTGACATTTTTCTCCATCTCTCTCCTTGTGCTCTCTGTCAACGTAGAGGCCTGTATTTTCCTCCTATCTGTGCATGTTAATGCTCTACATAAACAACCCCAGTTCCAAAAAAGTTGGGACGCTATGTAAAACTTAAGTAAAAACAGAAAGCAATGATTTGCAAATCCTGACCAGACATTCGTAACAACTCAAAAAAACTACACTGATAAATAAATCTTAACATTTCAATACAAAAATTACGCACAGTAAAATGGAATGACACAGGAAAAAGTATTGACCACTCTAACTGAAATTTATTTGGACAAGCCTTTGTTTTAAATGTAAGCTTCCTGTATGAAGAAACTAATCTCTCACTAATCGCTCAGAGGAGATTTTAGCCTATTCTTCCACATAGAAAGTCTTCAAATCTTGAGGGTTTTGGGGGTCTGGCTTGTGAATCTTGAGAAACAAATTTCACTTTTAAAAATTTACACTCAGTGTCCTCAGTTCCCAAACACATACTGAGTACTGTTAAAAGAAAAGGTGATGTAACACAGCAGTAAACATGCCCCCGTCCCAACTTTTTTGGAAGGTGTTGCAGCATCAAACTCAGAACAAGTGTATGTTTACAAAAAAATAAGGTTTATCAGTTTGAACATTAAACTATTTAAAACTAATTAAAAACGGAGTCCCAATGCAAGGGCCAGTCCATTTTACTAGCCCGGTGTGGCTACACATTTTGATAAATCAACATCTGTCTCAATTAGATACCTGGTCTGGTTACCAAGCAGTTTTTTTTTCTGTATAGAGTGTCTTTGTATGTATAAAACCAGGTTGTTTGCTACCTCAAATTATGTGTTTATTCCTGTATTACACTGTAAGGTATTCATATTCTTTTAGTCCGTAAGGATCCTCACATGCAAAGAATCAAAAAGGTTTTTAAAAAAATTAATCCAAGTTGTGAATATTGTTGTAAAAGGATAAAATTGTTGTTGTGTCGGTATGCTGGGTGCAGTAATCCTCGAGTGCTGTAACTCACTCTGTCTCTGGTGTGCTGTCTCTCGGAGCTAGGTCAAATGAATGCTTCATAAATGATATCTTATCAGAAGTGTCATTTTTAAACCAGTAATATTCACACCGGTTTGAATAAACAACTTGATTGTGTTTCCCGATCTTTGCCGAGCAACAGTTTTCTTTGAAGGGAATTAAATGCATGTCCTTTATACACGCCCGTCCCAAATTTAGGCCTGTTGATTTTAGTGATTTAAGCAAATAATAGCTCGGGGCTATTAAGTGAAGTTTTACAGTCTGTCAAAGGATTTGCAAATATTGCATTCTGTTTTTATTTATGTTTTACACAACATCCCTCTTTTAGAATAAGAATCAAGGTTGTATTTGAACTGCATGGAGTGTGTGTGTGTGTGTGTATGTGTTCAGGGTAGGGCTGGCTCAGTTCTCTTTATGTACTGACCAAAACAGCTGTGTGACACTGACTATTGAAAACTGTCAAGGACTGAAAGTAGGTACTGAAAGTCTGGGCAGATTGGTGATGTTGTTTACCATCAGATTGATCCTGATTTTAGCCAGTTTTAATTCAATATGGCTGCTTGTGTGAGAAATGTAACATTTAATGTTAAAGTTTTGGCTGGTTTAGTAGAGAAACATATTTATTTTTTATCATGTTGGCACTGAAACTCTGGCAATACATTAGTTTAAGTATTGTAAACATTGAAACAATACCCCAGCCCTAGTTTTAAGGACTACTAAGTAGCTCCAAGCCATGTAAACACACTACAATACAGCTTCACTCAGCCAGGTGCCTCTCCTGTGCATCCAATATATTTTACCTCTTACTATACACTCACTTTGGACTTGCAGCCTTCAAGAAATCATACAGACATGCCCATGATGACACACACACACACACACACACACACACACACACACACACACACACACCAACTGACAAAAAGGAGACAGAGAGAACAGGGGTCCAGGGCTAAGTAAGCGGTGCACCAGGTTATGCGTCATTTACCGCAGCTCAATAACAACCTTTCTCTCCACCCGACACACCTGGTCACACAAAATGACACTCGCTGTCCTCTGAGAACACACACACATACATACATACACACACACACACAACATATCTCCTTTCACCCTATGGTGGTCTTAACCAGACGCATTACATCCCCACTCTACTATCTGCTTGTGACAGATGTATTTATGTAATGGTTTTGATAGGTATTGATTCACACGGCGGAGCCAGTTAAGAAACAGAGAAAAATGAGATTTCAAAATCAACATGGCTGAGGGTGTGGATGCGCGTGTGTGTGGTGGAGATGACGCCAAACACGAAGACGAGAGATGCAAAAAAAGAGGTGTGTGAGAGAGATGTCATCAGTGATGGTAAAACATATAGAGAAGCTCAGGTGGAAAACACATTTGATTCACAAAAGGGTGATGGGACAGGCTGAGAACATGCATGAACTGTGTGTGTGTAAGTGAGTGTGTGTTTGGACTGGCATGATCACATGTGTGTGACCTTGGCTTGGCCCGGTGGTAAAGTGGGGCGTCAAGAGAGTCAGTGTGAGAGCAGCCAAGCGTTCTCCCTCAGATTAGCGGGCTTTATTACTGCCACCAACCACTGGCCTGACAAATCCTCTTATTTCATTTTACCTTCCTTTACCTCTGCCTTGCTCTTTCTCTTTTTCCTCACTCTTTTATTCCCCTAAAACCTCCCTCCCCCTCTTTTCTCCCGACTCTGCGGTAGCTTTGCATGCTTCACCTTACACCCCGCCTGGCTCGCTCTCAGTTTTCCCTCACAGTGTAACAGCCCTATTTTCTGTTTCCTCAGTTTTTTCTCCTCATCGTCTTTCCATCTTCCATACCTATACGGCTCTTTTTTCTACCTTCCTCGACTCCACCTCTAGCTCCACTCCTCTCTATCTCCCCCTCCTCTCCCTCCCTCTCTATAGTGTGATGAATCTGTAGACAGGGGCTAATAATTGTACTTCAGCCCAAGTGCTCATTTTTCTTTGTGTTTGAAAGCTGTGACAGGCAGGAGCTCTTTTTTCTCTACCCCCCCTCGTCCCTCCTCTTTCTCCCTCTCACTCTCTCTCTCTTTTCTTTCTATCCTCACACAATGGGTGAGTAAAATAACTCAGGGTTTACAAGGTCATGCTGTCTAGCGGTGAGGACACGCTGGGGATTTGGGGCTGGAAGGATTTCCTCAAAGGTGCCGTGTTGAGACTTCAATAAAAACAGAGAAAGTTATAGATTGCACAAGCAGATCTGCAGGGGGAAATAAGTGCATTTGATAGTGAACAGGCTCACTGAATCACTAGCTATCTGGATCCAAATGTTATCAATGCTGCCTCAAAGAATCTTTATAAAAGAAAGACTGAAGTGGAGAGGAACGTCTGCTTTGTTACATGTGCCAACAACTCCAGCATCTTCGTATTATACAACTTTAATCATTTGCAAAGAGAGAACTACTTAAAATGCGATACTTCCTGTCATATAAAACATCCACATATTATTTGCAGCCAGTTTCTGAGCGGTGTGTCTTCTTCTATTTTAGTGCTACTGGTTCGTTACATCTCAGCAAGAAATGCGGCACAGCAAGACGGGGCAGCCCTGCAGCACTGTTTACCTCCACAGCCTTATGCACACACTCACATAAACTTACAAACACACCAGCTATTGTGGTTTTGCCATCGTAAAAGTGAATTAAAATTGCATTTTCAAAAATCTGCAAAACAAGACATAAAATAAAGAGATTTTATTTTGACCAGCAGACTTTTCCTTTTTATTAAAATGTACTAATTAAGTACAAAGGGAGTCTAGGGGAATCATCAGCTAATTTTTCTTTCTGCAATTATTAAAAAATAGATAATCTCAAGCTCCATCCAAAAAAAAGCTGTGTGCAAGCAAAGCACATGTGCAGATATTGCAAGGAAATAATGTTTTCATCGACTCCACAGTAATACTTTATGAAAATTGATCAACAGTTTTAATCACAATATCATCCTCAAAAGAGAGAGGTGGAATGAGAGCGCGGGGGAGGGAGGAGGACAGAGAGCAAGACTTTATTGCCTGCTGTAGTTAGATGGTAAATTTCCTCCTGGCAGATATTTATTGAGTTAGTTGAGTCTAGAGAGAGCTTTAACATTGATTGTGATCATTAAATATATCCGCTCGAAATGGCAACATGGCATTCCCTCAGTCAATGGAGCCAATAGCAGTAGAACAAAGGCATAATCAAATCAATCCTCTCATAATTATTCTTTGAGAGGTGAAATTAATCACAAGAAGAAATAAAAACAATAATGGAAAATGAAATGGTCAGTCGTAAACAATTACGGCCCAAATTGAAATAAACTCAGTGAAGGGGAAAAAAAATCAACTGTAAATCCAACTAATTAAAATAACATTCTAATGTATATTGGTTATTTGGTTTACACAGGCTTTTGGTTATTATATTGTCTTGTACTGTTATTATAAGAGAGAGATAAAGTAACAGAAATAAAGAGAAGGGATGAAAAAGCGTGCGTGTGTGTATGTGTGTATGTGTGTGTGTGTGCAGGGCCTTGACTGTGGGGTCAAAGGATCAAGGTCCTACTCTTGTGAGAGCCGTGCTTCTCTCTCCTCCCTGCTCGCTGAGAGGAAGTGTAGCTTATTGATTAGCTATCAGATGATTCCGATAGGGCCTGATCGATAGGACTTTGTATGAAAGCCAGGCAGGGCCCTCCCTCTTCACTCAGGCCCACACCCATGGATCGGCCACTGCAGTGCACAGCCGCACGGACATGTGGTTGTTTGTTTGTTCTCCTGGAGATCCTCCTTTGTGTCTTCGAGGTCCGCCCCTCCAATCGAAGGCTTCCTCAAACGCTCTGTCTGTTTTTTCGGTTTTCTATAGCTCCACTTTCATAGAGTTGTCATTGATAAGCTAAACCTGCAAGCCTAGCTAAGCATGATGCCTTCATCATTAGCGTCTTCCTTTAGCAGGGAGGTGGAAGAGAGGCGGCAAACATTACAGATGCATCAGGTGTGGAATTACGCTCTTTAGGATCATCACAGAAGCAGGTTGGGAGACTTTGCAATGAAATAAATATCTTAAGAAGTTATTTCTTCCAGTATTCCTTTGAATAAAATGATATTTCAACAGCAGTGAAGCATGACACAACCCGAGAGTCGACCCAACAAGCAGGGACATCGTACTGGGGATAGAAGTGCAAGGGGAGTGCCTGGGGTGAAAAGTTTGGTTTTGTTCGAATTTTTTTTATTTCCAATTAATTAGTGATATAACTAAATTAAAGCTGCAAGCAGCATTGTGCGGTACCTCGCACCCACGCCCGTCGCCCCTTGCTTGTTGCCCCTAACCTGTTGCCTGTTGCGGGCTGTATCTCCAGCTGTGTGTTTGTGGTTATGTGTGTGTTTCTCAACTGTTGACCTAACGGATGTTTGTGACCATCAAATAGTCTGAAAATATGCATTTCGTGTTACCAGTAGGTGGCGTTATGTGTAATCCCAAATATGGACACATGAATGTGTTCAGGGGGATCTGTCATCAATCCTGTGAGGTTTGGGGAAGATTGGAGCATGTATACTGGAGTTAGAAAGTACTTCCTGTTTTGTGGCGCTACACCTAAATGTAATGTTCGACATGTAAAAATGTGAATGTACATGAAATAAAGGCCACAGCATGTCAATTTTAGGTAAATCCAAAAAAAAAGGTTGTGAAAAGATGTACTTCCTGTTGACAGTAGGTGGCGCTATGTGTAGTCCCAAATATTGACACATGGGTGTGTTCAAGGTCGGACTGTCATCAATCCTGTGAAGTTTGGGGAAGATTGGAGCATGTATGCTGGAGTTATAAACATGAAGGCAGTTCAGCTTTTCTCCTGAGATCAGCAGGCAGAGATTGTATGGGAGTGGGTGGGACACATGGAGAGTACTCATTGTCTTTTGAGGCTCAGGCTCAAATTCTGTTCATGGCAGCGTTAAAAGCAGACACTTTTCTGAACAAGGAAAAAAAATCTCTTGTATTTTAGGGAAAAATAATGTGTCTAGCCCAAAGAATGCGGCCGGGTTGGCAATTTAAACTTTTTTTTGGACAGTTTTCACAGCAGCTCCGCGCTCTGGCTGATGACGTCACCCGCTACAGCTGCTAACACCGCATCTCATACAAATACATTGTTAAGTGAAAATGAGCTTGTGGTACTTCAAGAGGCACATCGCAAAAATGGTAAAAGATACGAAAAAACTGGAGACATCTCTGAAGAGCTCAGAACTGTGGGAACATTTAAGCTGCAAATGGAGTCTGTAGCTGAAAGGATTGCAGAGTCATTTAGGAAATTCCAGTGTTTGGTGTATTTCTCCCCCCTGCCCCCATTCATTGTCAATGGAGCAGCTTTGAAACCTTGTATGCGCGTCACCAACTGGCAGAGCTTATAAAATCCAAACCGTTTGAGTAATGAAAAAGTTATTCAGAACATATGTTCAGAAGGTGTAGGGGTATCATGTGTGCAAGTTTGAAGTCGATCCAATAAACAGCCTGGGAGGAAATATTTTTTTAAGAAAACACATTTTTTGGCAAAATCTTATTGTAAAAGGGCAAATATCTCACTTCCCCTTGGATTACGGTCAGGGGTGTCAGTGCATGATTTGTAGGTCTTGATGAGACAAACAAGCTAGTTTTGGTTTGATCTGTCTACGACTTTCCTACGAGCAATAGTGGGCATTTTTGTAAAAAAAAAAAAAGTGTGAAAAAATGTACTTCCTGTTGGCTGTAGGTGGCGCTATGTGTAATCCCAAATATCGAAACATGTATGTGTTTAGAGAGTGACTGTAATAAATCCTGTGAAGTTTGGGGAAGATTGGAGCATGTATGCTGGAGTTATGAAGTATAACCTCTGTTGAGGATGTGTGCGCGTCATCACCTTTTAGACCTTATAAAATCTAAACATAACTTTTTTCCAAAAGGGTGTGAACTCTCACCTGTGTGACGTTCAGGTCAGTGCGATAAATGGCCTCGGAGGAGATATTTTCTTAATTGAAATCTTATTGTAAAAGGGCAAATATCTCACTTCCTGTTGGCTTTAGGGCCTTGGGTGCCCTGGGTCATTTGTAGGTCTTGATGAGACAAACAAGCCAGTTTTGGTTTGATCTTTCTACGACATTCCTACAGGCCGTAGTGGCCATTTTTGTCTGCCTAGGTAGCACTAGAGAGCTCATTTTGGCACTTGAGAGGCTAATTTTTGCATTTTATCAAATCTTCACGCATTTCTGACCAGTGTGCCAATTTTGGTGAGTTTTCGAGCATGTTTAGGAGGTCAAATTAACACTTGTTTTGCTTGAATAAAGAAAGAAGCTGAAAAGCAAAAACAATAGGGCCTTGCCTGTGGCAGGACCTCCTCCTTCAGAGAAACCCTTGCCTTCGGCTCGGTCCCTAATAATAAATGCATCATAAATAATAGGGCCTTGCCTGTGGCATGAACTCCTCTTCTAGGAGCCCTTGCCTCCTGCTCGGTCCCTAATAAACGCAGCAAAAACAATTGGTTCTTCGCCTTTGGCGAGGACTCCTCTCTTAGAGGAGTCCTCCTCTCTTAGAGGAGTCCTCTGCCTACTGGTTCTGTCCCTAATTATTTAGGAGGAGTGTTTAAACTATATTACCATATGTGTGTTATTAACACAAATACAATATTTTCTTTTACAATATTACAGTTATCATCAATGCCATTATTATATTATATTATAGGACCTTCTGTCTTATGAGCAGGTGCCTCGCGAAAAATAAGATACACTTAAGTGCATGGATTTGATATTTGATAAATAAAAAGGTTTGACCCCCAGCCTCCAGCTTTGACTGTTCAGACAGCCAAACCTGATGCTACTCAATATGGATTAAGTTTGGCTGTTTAACTGTCAGAGGGATAATGTATACTGTCCCACAGTACACAGTGACTTAGTAACATATATCTGCTTCCAAAAAGTGTGAAATGATGAAGCATTAGTACCTGACCAGCCTTAGTCCTCTCACAGACAAAGGCTTCATACACTGTGGCGAAGGTGGGAGCATTGTCGTTGATGTCCAGCAGGCGGATGTAGACAGGAACATGGCTGCTCTGACGGGGATTATCTGAAAGGCAAACACAGGAAAACTGAACAACCTGCTCCTCTTTTACACACCTTCCCACCTACACACAAACTATCGTCTCAATCTCAAACAATCTACTGCCAGCTACCACGGAGCAGCTCACTGCCTGGCTTGAGGGCACCGTGTCATTAGCTGATGGAAAAGAAGTTCATCATAGTATTAGTCACCCACTTTCGTGAATGAAATATGGAAACACAAAAAAAACAAAACAAAATAAGTTTTCAAGATGCAAAAAACAGCCATATTTTTAGAGCCTCTCTCTAAGCAGTTGGTTTCTAGAGTCCTATAATTTTCACAGCATGACTCAGTTCAAGCCAGGAAACCAATCAGGCTTCCATTTCACACTTGTGGCTCAGTCAAACTGTTTGTGGAGGCTGACGCTATTTGATGACAATAAAACCTGAAACCAGGAAAATAAATAACTAATTCAATAAAAACTAAACAAAACAATATTTTGAAGGCTTCTGTTCTGATTACCAGAAAATCATCAGTGTCCAACAGAGTGTCAGCACTCAGCTGCCCAATGTGACAAAAAACTACACAGCTTCTTCTCTTTCAGCATATTCATAGATATGTAATGATGGTTTATTGCTTCATCTTTTGTTAATAACATTTTACTGCAATATTACTCTTTCTTCTTTCTTTACATTGGCTGTGGGGTGAAACTTGAATGACAGTTGTATGTGCAGCCTTGAAGTCTCATCAGACACACAGGGAGCTGCATGGTGGCCTGAGTTATTCCAGAGTTATCCCTTTTACCCTGCCTGTTCAAGGCAGGGAATATTGTGCAGTGTCTATAAGGTACGATCACAGAGTGGGGGGACAGAGTGGCCTTCAGGCCAACATGGGAGGTAGTAACAGCCCTTAAATGATGTCTGCAAAAACAGGACAACCAACAGGCCAGGACCACAGGCAGGACAGCACAGTGGGAGATTTACTGTAACAAGTGGCTGTCAGCAAGTAGCAGCTAACTCAAAGAAGAAGAACAGTAGCCAAAATGTCCACAAACTGGGACAGTACTTTAGTTCAGGAGCTCCTCGCACTCTAGGCAGAGGACAACTTCAGCTGTCATATAACAGAGATGGTAAATGATTATTATTGTCATGCTAATGCAATTGTTATTGTTTATAAAGTGCTGCCAATGCACATGTTTTATGTCACACGAGAGGCCAAAGCTGTGGTGTTACATGTCACGCCCATCACACCTCTGTATTAAGAGACCTGGATACAGTATTGTTTGTGGTGCCCTGTTCAGTCCTATAAAAGTTGCTCTGTGGTGTATGAAGCCAAAAAAGCTCAGTATGAAATAACCCAGATGATTGACACTGCTTATGCATCAGTGAGCCCATAGAGCAGGTGCACTAGAGACTTACTGCGGCTGAGCAGGGTCGAGCATGGCTGAATGCCACCAAGTGAACAACTTCCACCAGCCAAAAGGCTGACTTCCGCTTAAGCAATCCGCTATCTTGAATTGGGTTAAAATAATTTAATCTTGTGACTCTTTTGACTCTCCAAATGTTATCAGATCAAATAGATTAAATCTTGAAAGTGGAAGGACTAGTTTTGTGGTAGTTGTGATGCTCAAAAAATGTCTCCACTGACTAATAGACTTCGCTTTCCGAATGTAAATCTATGGGATAAAGTCTTTTTGGGCCCAGTGGAATCATGTGATGGACCCCGGAAATTGCAGTACCAGTATTTGGCCACTACAAAAATTTGCTTCAAAGCCTGGTGCACTGGGAGCCTGGCACAGAAGCTAAGATACAGAGGACACATTAACACTGACCAGTCACAGCAGACTGGACTTTTTTGGGAGGGTGGCTTAAATATCGTTTGGGGCGCTCCACCGTGTGCGACCCACTACAGTTTGCACCGTTGTGTTGTCTTTTAACGTTGTGTGTGGGGGCTTTTAAGTGTGGAGGATCAAGATGTGGATTCTGGGATCGTTTGTGCAATTTAGCATGGAGTCCGTATTGTTATTAACAGGGAGCTTCTCCTGTCACTAAGATCTTCAACAGAGGTTGAGAACCCAACCTCCACGGCGGCCACCGTGGAGAAAAAGAGGCAGGAGAGGAGGCATTAAGAGTCAAAAAGTTATGCCTTGATGATTGATGCCAGCTGCCCCCCCTGCCTTCAGTCTTTCTCTCTAACGCACAGTCTTTGAGCCACAATATTGATGAGCTGGAGAGCCTGGCTAAATTTAGTCAGGAAATCAAAGAATGCTGCCTGCTTACTGAGACATGGCTGAATAAGAGCGACATGGACAGCGAGCTGGCGCTCACTGGTTTTGGCTGTCCCATCAGACTGGACTGCTCCATGGCAGTGATGGGGTTCCCTCCGCTGTTCTTCACTTCGATGTATATTCTTCCCCGTGCCAATGCCACTGCAGCCACCCAAGTTATTATGTATTTATCTCAAAAGCTGGATTCCATGTGTAGTTACGCTCTTAAATTCTACATGGGGGATCTGAACTATGTCCGTTTAGACAAAGTCCTGTATACATATGAACAATATGTGAACTGCCCAATCATGCAGAAATACACCATTCTTCAATTTATGTTATGGAAACGTCAAAGAAGGCTACAAGTCAATTCTTATGCCTGGACTGGGGGAATATCACAATTGTATTCTTTTATTGCCAATATGAGCCATGCATCTGACATCTGGAGAGAGTGAAGAAAACTGTCAAGCTCTGGTCAGGGGACAGCATCTCCTTCCTCCAAGCTTGTTTTGAATGTACTGACTGGCAATGTTTCCTCGATGGATGTAGTGATAACATTGATGAACTCACAAACACAGTTTCATCTTATGTGACTTTTTGTGTGGACCCTGTAATCCCTACTAAAACAGCTGTTTTTCCTAACAGCCATAAATAAGAAGAAAAAGATCTTCTTTACAGGTGACCCTCAGGAGAAAAAGGCTGCATCTAGAGAGGTTAGGGCTGAAATTGCAAAGCCAAAAGAAAGTATAGGGAAAAATAGAAAAACAATATGTAAATAGAGATCTTAGGTCAGCCTGGCAGGGGATTAAAACTATGGCTGCAATTAATCAGTGTGGTAATGAGTCCACGCAGATTATTCATGTAAATGGGGTTGAGGATGACTGTTTGTCTGACACTTTTAACACCTTTTTCTCACATTTTGAAAAGTCTGATTTCACTCAAGAGGTTGCCAGGTTAAGGAACTCCCTGACACCCTGCAATGATATTTTGATTTCTCAAGAACAAGTTAGGGTTTTATTTAAGAAAACCAAAAAAAGGAAAGCCTCAGGTCCTGATTCCATCTGCGGTTGCACACTGCACCACTGCACTGAGCAACTCAGTGATGTCTTCACCCATCTTTTTCAAATGTGTGTTGACAGCTGTAAGTTTCTTCAAACATGATTCCCATTCCCAAGGCTAAGAACCCCAGGGAATTACAAAAATTTCGACCTGTGGCATTCACTTCTGTACTAGGTAAAAACCTTGAGAAAGTCTTAAAGGATGAGGTTCTCACCCTGGTCGAGGGCAAACTTGATCCACTCCAGTTTGCTTACCAAAAGGGCAAAGGAGTGGACAATGCCAAAGTTTTTATCCTTGACATGATCTATAAACACTTGGAGAAACCCATATCTCACGTCGACTTTTATTTGCTGATTTTTCTTCAGCTTTTAGTAAGATGCAACCTAATTTTTTAACTGAAAAGCTAGCTTCTTATTTTAATCTACCCGATCATCTTTTAACTCTGTTTTTAAACTTTTTAACAGACAGGACACAACAGGTTTTAGTCAATGGCTTCATGTCAAAAACCCTGATCACTAACACTGGTTCTCCACAAGGTTGTGTTCTTTCTCTGTCGCTTTTTATCTTATACATCGACAGCTGCATGTCTCTTAAAAAGGACAGTTTCCTTGTTAAATTTTCAGATGACACTGCTCTGATGTCACTCCTTCAGGTCAGACCATGGACATGCACTTCCTGACTTTGTTAGGTGGTGTGACGACAGTTTCCTTGACCTAAACGTCAAACACCATTGTCAGTATGATTCACAGTGAAGATGTTGAGATTGTGAACTCAAATACTTTGGCACCAAGTTTGACTCTCAGCTTAAGTTTGATATCAACACCGAATCAGTAGTTAAACGGGCCTATCAGAGGATTCACTTGTTACTGAGAATAAACTCCTTTGGGGTTCCAAAACCTATCCTGTGTACTGTGTACTTGTTGTACATTGAGAACCTCCTTACCTTCTCTTTCATCTGCTGGTTCAACAGCTTGGCAGTGAAGGACAGGAACTGTCTAAACTCCATTGTGAAAGTCTGCTCCAAAATTACTGGAACCCAAATGACTGAATTGAACTCTCTCTGGGAGAAACGTGTCCTCGAAAAGGCAAACTGTATTATTGACCAAGATCATGACCTTGATAAAGAATGTGTATTAATGCCATCAGGACAGCGTCATAGGCAGCTATCCAGGAAGACCAATCGCTACTCCAAGTCATTTGTTCCATCTGCTATAAGGCTGTTGAATGCAGAGTTTTCTTGAACTGGTTTACATTAGCAGAAGTACATCGGCCCTGCGACAGTCTGGCGACCTGTCCAGGGTGTACCCCGCCTCTCGCCCAATGTCAGCTGGGATAGGCTCCGGCCCCCCCGCGACCCTCAAGAGGATAAGCGGTTAGATAATGGATGGATGGATAATACCATTGTTCATAAACAAAACAAAAGTAATGTAATAGAAAAAATTGCAGAACGTGCAATATTTTTTGTTGTACTATTATTGTAATAGCAATCCACTATTGTTGTGCTGGATCTCTATAGAGTTGTTGTTGCCATGAGGTTGTTGTTGTTGTCATAAGGTTGTTGTCATAGAATGGATCTGGATCTTAGCAGTTGTCTGTGTGCTCTGTTGTGGCCTTCAATATTGAGTGTTTTGCTTTTCCCTCCTTGTTTTCTCATTTGCTCTGAGCTTGGTTTTGTCAGCTTATGATGTAAATTATTACATTCTTCATTTAGACTTGTGTGATTATTTGCTACAATGCATGGATCTGTGACAAACACATCAGTGACAAGAGAAAGCACTGTAGCTTTTCTGGTGTGCAGCCTTTCTATGAAATGGTGGTGCCCCATATCTATCTATCTATCTATCTATCTATCTATCTATCTATCTATCTATCTATCTCATCAAATGTTATCTTAACACTATGAATGTTCTTAACATTCTTAACGGGGACTCGGAAGGGGCGGTACTTACCATATTTGGAAGATGTGTGTGTGAGGACAACTGAGTGCAATACTGGATGAGGACCCTTAGGGGGAGGTAGTGAGGGAAGTGTGTGTGTGTGTCCTGACGGAAAATCATCATTTATGGGCCAAAGCTAAAAACTTCACAGGCACCTTAGAATGGCTCCTGCATTCATTTAAGAGGCTTTCCCTCGTGGGGACCTCAATTTTGGTCCCCATGGTGTTAGAGGTCCCCATGGCGTGACTGTGTAAACAGATTGTTGTCCCCATAAAGATAGGAATACCAGCACACACACACACACACACCCTCACACACACACACACACACACACACACACACACAGTGTTTATGTTCAGGCAGAGCAGCAGTGTAATCAGTCTTGCGGCTGCTGCAATATCTCCACCATGATCTGCTTGCAGCTGGATCAAACCAAAATCTCCAGAGGCTCCTCCCTTTGTTATCTGCCAAACTGTTGCATTGGGGAGAAAAAGTCTTTCCACCTTGTCCTGTCAAACTGGACCTGAAACTACAGCTCGCTGGGGCCAGTTTCTTCATAACATTCAGGAGACACCCTCCGTCTCAGTTATTAAAGAACACAGAACAAGTGCAGAGGGATCGGAGAGAATGAACTGAAGTTGATTAACAAGTGATGACACAAGGGGCCAGCCTGCATGCAATTTACTGTTGCTGTGACTCACATAGTGTGCATGTGTGTGTTTGTGTATTTCCAAGTGTGTGCTCATGTCCAAGAGCTTTCTAAGCTTCGCTTACAAACCTCATTGTCACTATTTGCCTGTTTTCCGTGAAGACTTTTTGTTTTTAAAGGCAGCCATGTCGGATCCAGGTCTGGATGGTCAGCAGTGTTGGAAAGGAGCGAAGTAGATGAACTGAAATACTGACGTAAAATTTGTACTTGGTTTGAAACTACAGACCACTGTAGTTATTAGTTCTTCATCCGATTAAAAAAACATAAGAAGATTCTTCATACAGTGATCTGATTAAGAGAGTTAAGTCCTACAATATAGCTGATAACTTAATTATAAACTATCTCAAACTACCAGTGAAAAACCACAAGGCATCGCAGTTTTATCAAGTAACCACTTGTGTGATATGTCTCTTAATGTGAAATTGATTTGGCAAAGGGACCGCAGGCAAGAAACTGATGGTGACAGATGTTCTTAAATTGTGTCAGGATGTGGTAAATATGTGAAAGACGTGAGAGGGAAGCTTACACAACGCACTGCTTAGATATTATCACAAACCGTTATCACTCTACAGACTGAAGTTGTTAAAAACAACAGCTGCTGGAAATGTAAACTGAAAAGTTTCCTGCACTGTAAATGGGAATGTAGTTTGGTCGGACCACTCTGGATTAAAGTATTAGATGTTGTGTTTACTGAGGGGTCGGTCGCAAATACCAAACGTATCCAAGTGTGTATTTTTTGTTGTTATTGTGAGTCTGATAACTGTCTGTCGAGTTACTCTAAGACACTGGAAGACACCAAAGGCCCGGAGTTGACACAGTGGGTGAAATAACATCTTATGAATGTATGCTCAGTAAAATAAATAGCAATCAGGAGAAATAAGTATCTCCTTGGGACCGGTTATGGACTCATATCAAAATGAAAGATAAGCCTACATAATTATGAACTTGCTCTGTGATCATGTGACCCTGTAGAGTGACGTATGAGGGTATGTGTGTGACATGTTTTTGTTTGTTAGTGTGTTTTCTTCTCTTTCCTTTTAGACTTCTTTGTTCATTTTTCTTTATGCACTGGAGTCCAACTCCATATTATAAACAATATGTGCCTTGTATTCTTGTATGCCCAGAAAATAATAAATGTGTGCCATGTACGGAGCCTTTCAAACCAATAAGAACTTGAATTATATATATATAAAAGAAGAAGATATATTCCTGTGGATGGGGCCTGATGAGGTTTGGGATGACTTGATCAAATTACCTGGCTGTAGTTTAAACTAACTCCGACCCAACCAGCATCAAAAGTAAAAATCTCCTTATGCACTGATAAAAAAAGTATATATACTCCAATAATGATATACAGTATAATAATACATCAGCCACATTGGGAAATTTTAGTACTTTTTTTGTATTTAAAGTACATTTAGCTGATAATACTTCTGTTGTATTTTTACTTAAGTAAGATTCTAAATACAGGACATGTGCTTGTAATGGAGTATTTTCTGGTACGTTTATACATATATATATATATGTGTGTGTGTGTGTGTGTGTGTGTGTGTGTGTGTGTGTGTGATAGTGATAGATAGATAGA
>JAPZEB010000023.1:14388665-14403263 GCA_029783705.1 Chaetodon striatus | reverse complement strand
TGACATACATTAGAACACACATTGAGCCTCAAAGCAGTAAATCAGGGATGTGCCACCGCATTGTGCAGTATACAAACTGAATGCATTTACCTATTTTTATTGGTATGCTGATCCATTCGTGTGTGTGTGTGTGTGTGTGTGTGTGTGTGTGTGTTTGGAAGCCTGTGTGTGAGTGTGTGTGTCCCAATATGCTCCTGTGAGTATGTGTGTGAGCGCATGTGTGTTTCTGTGTGTGTCCATGCTGACCCCATCTCGGCACTCCTGACCGGTTGAATGCGGGCTGCATAAATTAGTGCTGATGCTCTGCGATGTAATTATGCTGCTGTCAGGACGGCCCCTCTACTCAAATTCATTTTAATAAAGTTGGTCTCCAAGGTTACCGACCGGGGGTCACCTTCGGTGTCAGCCCCTATGGATCGCGCCCACAGAACATTCAGAAAGTCTGCGGTCGGAGTACGGTAACACCTTAACACGACAGCCTGAACCCCCCACATCACAACACAAACAAACCTCCCACTGACTTACTCAGGATGGAGAGAGGCAGGTGGCAGAAACAAGAAGGGAGGAAACAAGAGTGGTAGAAATGAAGAGGTAGTGCACGCAGAGAGAAAACTGTTCAAATGGAAAGGTAGAATAGAAAATGTTGGGAAAGGAGGGGGGAGAGGTGTGGGAGGGTGAAAAGAGAGAGGTGGGAGCATGAAAAAGGGAATAAAAATGAGAGGAAAAGAGTAAAAAGAGAGGAGGGGGACAAGGGTAGAGGGACAAGGAGAGGGCGAGGGAGTGTCTCTCTTGGGCAGATGGCGGGGTGTATTCTCATTTGTCCTGCTACAGTGTGTGTGTGCTAACACTAACCTCCAGGGCAGAGCTGCAGCACAGAACACGCTCTCAATTAGCCAATAACACAGACCTGCGCACACAGCTGGGAGAGGGAAAAGGCACTGCTCTGTCTCTGCACAACAAATAGTTAAACATACAGGGACAGTGGACGTTGCCACACCACAAGCTGAAACAAGTCCCATATGAATAAACTGTGGATACATTTCCAATTATTTTCAAATACCATCAGATTACTGGAAGTCTGAGTGTCTGTGCTTGAGGTGATGTACTCTCAGGTACACCAGTCATGCTCTAAGTGATTGGCCATTTGCAAAATGCATAAAATGCATAAAAAAATCTAGATGACACAACCTTAGGAATTTGGCAGATCTTATTTTATGTAAGTAGACAGGTTTCAAAGAGAAATTGTGGCATAAAGTTACTCCGCTGGATGTTTTCCACTAAATGACTCATTTCAATTGACAAATGCCCAGCCTCGCATCAGCTGTGTGCATCTATTCATCAAGTGAGATTTTTTTTCCCTCTTCATAGGTTTTTGTTTTCTTGTACCACTTTCAAATATTTGTTTTGCTTGCTTTTCAGGTTGTCATTTATACACTGTGTTTGGCTGAGTTGACAAGGTATTAAAAATAAAATGCATTATTATTATTACACTGACACATTAACCCTTCATCTCTGATGCGGTTTTATGCTACAGATAATAACTAGGAACAACTGTTTCTGTTTAGCTTTGATGTTAATATTGATATTGACTTTAATATAAAATCATACAAGGTTTTGCTGCTTGTTATATGGCTATCATGCTGATATTAAAGAAACAGTGTGTAGGATTTAGAAGAAAACTCCTCACATTTCCAAGCCTTAACACCAGTTAGAATTCCTTCAGTATTCAGGTTTTTTTTTTTTTAAGGAGCCAAATTGTTCACAGAAGTCTCTGTCTCCAAAACGCACAGATCAGGTGATTAAAGCTGGTAAAAAAACAGTAAGTAAAGCAGTTTTACATTAAAAAATAGTGTTTCTCCGACACTGTTTGGCTCCTTGTAGACAGGCCATTAGCATCTGCTAATGTGTGCCCGCCTTTTTTCTCTGATAACTTAAGACATTAAAGAGGTTTCAGCAGGAGCTGAATTATCTAAAGAGATCTTTCTCTCAAACGGACCTGGTGATTTAAAGTGGTAAAAACAACATGAGCATTGCAACATGATGGACTCTGTGGACGATGGACTGTTTGCACACTGAATCCGTTATTTTCGGCCAAAATTGTTGCACGTCTAAAAATAAATGACACCTCGCATTGTGTCAATCACGTTTGCACACTGAGTCCGAAACTTTCTCCCGTCACTAAAATTTTCGGAATAGGTTCTATTTTCTGTGTTTTTTGCATCCGTCAGAAGCCTTTAGAGACATTTGACCAAGAATCAGTAAAGAAAATGTGACATCGGGACACAGCTGCGGCAAGACAGAGGAACGGGGCGCACATCATTTTATGACTCAGACTACACATTGTAACAGGTCAGACAGTAATATTCAGCTGGATGATGTTGACGAAGAGGAGGATGTGGACTGCACACAGAATGAGGCCAGAAAGGAAGGACTGCTCCGCTTCTTCATGCAGCTGCGGTGCCAAATGACAGACAGGGAGGGAGTGGCGAAAGCCAGAAAGGTAACTCCAGTGGAGAGAGGCAGAGGAAGAAATATGTCTTTTCATTTTGTCACGTATTGAGAATATTCACAATAAATAGAACAATAAAACACATCAGAATCAGTGTGCAAGGTTTCTGTGCAAAACGATTTTTCAGATGACGGATTAAAAAAAAAAAACACTTCCAAAAAAATAAAAACTGACTCAGTGTGCAGAGGCTTTTACAGAGATATTAACAGCTTGCAAAAATTCTTATTTCCAGGTGATAATACACTTAAGAAAACGTACTTATTATATCATATTTCATTTCTGCCAATAATATCCAACTATATCCTACACAATGCTCCGAACTTTAACTGCCCATGTTTGAAGTTGTACACTTTGAATATTGAAATCTCAGTGCAAGAGACCAGATTCACTCAAACACTCTCCCTGCACTTTCTTTGGTCTGCTATCATTCAGCGTGTGAGAGTGTTTAGCCCAGCCGTGTGGGCCGGGGTGACTTTGAGTGCCTGTGTAATAGTTACAGCAGCACGCTTTGTTAGCTGCAGGTAATTTATGGTTGAACTGGCCTGATAGTCTGATACGATCGACTGCCCCGACTGTCTTTACCGGCCGGCCCCAAAGACACAGAGGAAGACTCTATCTGAGGAGGGGAGGTAAGAAAGAGACACAGAGGGAGAGATGAAGATAGCGGGCTGCACGGAGACTTAAACTGTCGCTACGGGAGGGAAGAATGTGGATTTAGACTATAAGATTCAGAGAAATAATAAAGCAAAAATGAGAATGACAAAAGCGCGCCGAGGAATGAGTAATGCAGGTGAAAGAAGGGTGAGAGAAATGAAAGAGTTGCAGAGCAGTTAAGTTCTCAGCATCTCTCTTGAGGTGTGCTGAGAATTAGATTGCATTAAAGACTGACAGTCCATTCATCTGAACCATACCAAGAAGGAACATTTAGTTAATTGAATGATTAATAAATTCAGCTCAGTCACACTATTTCACTCTGGTGTTGGCTTTGGATAAAAATGTCTGCCAAATGGGAGACGTCATATATCACTTGTTTGAAACCCTTTGCCTAAGACTCGCACTGAGCATCAATATAACTTCAACTAGTCCAGCTGTGTATACAAAGTAATAGAGATACAGCAGCAGCAGCACGGTGAGCTGTTTAACCTTGCGCTCCGGCAGCCTGTCCGTCTTCCTCTCCATTTCATCAGAAGATTGTGTTTCGGCATGTGAAGTTTTTTGTTGCTGGCTCATCATTACCTCTGTCTGCGAGACAAGAGTCCTTCAGCTCCAACTAAAGTGCAACGGGAGAGCCAACCATCTCCTGTCTTTCTAATATGAACAGGCACACGAGCATCCACGCCCACTTTGCTACACCTTCCCTCCCTTAATAAAGACAGGCACAAACCCTTGCTCTACATATACCTTTCCTTCACCCCCTCCCCTAATCCAGTTAGGCAGGAACATCCTCACCCTTCTCTCTCCTCCTTCGTACCTCTTCCGCCAGGATCGGCTACTCTAATCCGGTCTGTCAGGCCAACTGGGTCCCTGACTGCTGTCCTCCTTTTATCTCCCATCTTCAAACAGAATGAGGATGCTTTCATAACGCTGGGTGAGTGACAGGTGAGGGAGTCAGGTGGAGACAGGCCTGTGATACGGACAGTCACTTTGTCCTGTTTAAATACACTAATGGAGGATAAGAGGCCCGTCACGGGGACAGGTGGAGATGGAACGGGACAGAAGACACTCATCCTTACTTATGGACAATTTGGGAATACAGAGACGGGGATGTGCAATGTATTACATCAGATAACAGAGGATGTTGTAGAGAACATACAGTCTTTTTCACCTTCAAGGGCCCTGACGCACCAAGCTGACAGTCGGTCATTGGTCAATGTCACGCCGTTGGTAAGCGTCTGTTGCCCTAGTTTTTGCGGTGTGTCCTACACCATTGGCACTAGTCGGCTGTTTTTCAGCTGAGTCAGCATGTTCAATCTGTGCCGATGACGGTTGAACCTGTCAGTGAATAAAATCGCTCTGATTGGCAGTTCAGCTCAGCCAAGACAAGCGGAACGGAAGTGAGGAAAGCAAACAAACAGCTTAAGTCAAGACGCAGATCCCCAGATCAAAACAAAACTGTTTTCAGCCACTGATCTCTGGAGCAAAAAAGGTTTGTATTTGTCTTCGCTCGTGCACAGTAAAAATCCTTTTTTCTTTCAACATCAGGTAGTGTTATTGATGAGCTTACAAGTTAACAAGCATCATGAATCCATCCTGAGGGTTTTCTGGTTCCCCTTTTTGAGAGGCAAATACAGACTACAGCTGCCTGCTGCTATGGAGAGGTATTTCCTCTCACACAAGCACAGAACTTACATGCTAGTTGGCTGGTTGCTGTAGTCTTGTTTGGTCGAGACACAGGCGACACAACAGTCAGCCTTCATTACAACAAGTTCTTTGATGTTGGTTTGGTGTGTCTGGGCTTTAAGCGACTGATGTATCGCTCTTTCCTCTTAGAGAACAAAACAGCTTCTAA
This sequence comes from Chaetodon striatus, assembly GCA_029783705.1. Taxonomy (NCBI): domain Eukaryota; kingdom Metazoa; phylum Chordata; class Actinopteri; order Chaetodontiformes; family Chaetodontidae; genus Chaetodon; species Chaetodon striatus. Next base: position 14,398,245 of record JAPZEB010000023.1, on the reverse strand, counting down.
GTTAGCCACAAAACAACTGACTGATGTTTGCAAACACAAGAGTCCAAGAACAGTGTTTCTCTTATTCCTTAGGTGGAACACTCCAATTTCAGTGTTACATTAACGTACAAATCACCCTTGAACACACACACACACACACACAAGCGCACACACTCATCTGAATCACGGCTTACACACCCAGTAGGCAGCCTTTTGGATAGATGGCACCTGCATACAGGAGGAGGGGGCACACAAATAGGATTGGAGAGTGGAAGGGGGGTGCGCGGCGGTGGCGGGGTGGGGGTGAGTCCATAAATAGGATTGTGTAGGAAGCAGGGCGAGCTAAATAGGATTGTAATGTACAGGAAAGGATGTATAAATAGGATATGAGAGTCAGAGCTGTGTTCTCACTAGTTCCACGTCCCTGTGGTATAAGAGTTCTCTAGGACTGGCTTGCACGGTGTATGCATGTGTGTGTAAGTGTGTATGTGTGTGTGTGGGTAAAGGCCATTAATGTGGAGGCTAATCTTGAGGCACCTGTCTCCCCAGGCAGAGTGTGACCTCCACTAGCCAGGTTCACCCATGTTTGTCCTCCCATCCCATTCCTTACCTCCTCCCCCTCCGTCCCCTCCATCCTCACGCTACTTTCTTTTTTCATTCCCTCTAACTTTGCTTTTTCATATTTCATAAATGAGATCTGTGTTTCTTTTGTTTCTCTTTCTCACTGCTTGACCTCTTTGAACAGGTAAACTGTCACTCTTGCTGGGTGTACACTGCCCCCCCTCCAAGAGAGGTCGACGGTCAAAGCTCTGTCTCCTTCCCTCTCTCTGTGTCTCTCTAGCTTTGGGGTCAGTGGGCTTTGGGAGCTGTCAGCTCAATGCTGGTGTCTACAGGCTGACGGACTAAGGTCAAGGGTCAGGGGTCAGGAGTTAGAGGGCAGGATGTGACCTTAAAGACAAACAGCATGGAGAGAGGGTCATACCCCCGAAAGAGCCTGTCATTCTCTACACAGGGGGTAACGGAGTGTGAGCATACATACAGTGTGTGCATGGGAGTGTTTGGATCTCTCATATTTACACTCTGATGCCCTCTCTCGTTTGCATAAACTCACACCTGACCTCAACGCACTGTGTGTGTGTGTGTGTGTATGTGCGTGGCGTACAATGTGATGTGAAGTGTGAGATGTGTCATGTTAGCATGGCATGCATCTATTAGCCTGTTTATGGTTCCTTGTCAGAGCAGCTCCTCTCCTCCGCTCATGATTACATTACAAACCCGTTTACACAGCCAAGGTCACAATGGACCGCTGCGAAAACATCATCTTCTCCATAAGCCAAGGCAACAATGCATACGAAACTGACAAAGAGACAGGCAGTTAGTCACACGCAGTGAGCAATATATACATACTCTCATACAGTCATATCATCATATTTTAAAGCACCAAGGTAACGGTGTATGTTTGTGTGTGGGGCCCAGGAGAGCACGCTGCCTCCTCATACAGGTAATGGATGGTAGGACTGAAAGAGACTGAGGGGAATTAAGATAAACACACTCTGATAAAAACTAACCTGCCTGGCCGCACCGCTGTCTGTTTACAACGAATTAAAACATATCACATATGCTGCACACACATACAAGCACGCAAGCATGTGCACGTAAACACTGACACCTGCATACGTGCATGCACACACACTCACACACGGTTCACACTTAGGATTTTATGATGGATTTATATACAAAGGCAGGCTTAAACAGTGGAATAAATGTTTTGACAGTGGTGGCTCTTTGAGTAATTGATCTATGAATCACACACAAGAGATCTTGTAAATTATGAAGACAAATAAACTCTCCATATATCAGGCCCCTATTATAAAATGTTAAGCAGATTTAAACAGATAGAAATGTATCTGCTTAGACAAGGACATTTATTTTTCGCTGTAAGTGTCCTGCATACAGATTATACACACTAACCCGGCGACAATCTTATTGTGGGTCCAGAGCCAAGCGTAGGTCAGAGGAAGAATGGAGTTGGTCCCAAAATTATTCTGGTGTAATTGCAGGTGAAAGGGCTCTCACTGAACAAAATTAATGTTAAGTAAAGTTACTGTCTACTATAGGTTATAAGAGCATAAGTTACTGCAGCATCTTACCTAAAATAGATTTACAGTTCCTAAAAGTCGTAGTATTTCAGACAATTTAAAGGGAAACATTGGTATTTTTTTCAACCTGGACCCTATTTTCCCATGTTTTTGTGTCTAAGTGACTAATGTAGATAACAATATTTGAAACTGGTCAAGTATTGAGAGGGGCCGCTTCAGCCGCAGCAGCAAAACAGGTTGCAACATAATCTGTATGGGCAATTGTGCACTGTAAATTTATGTTCATTAAAAGTGCTTGTTTTGCTACTGACAGGCTAACATTGTTATTGTTAGTGTCTGACAACACTACGCTCAAAGAGAAGCCTCGTTCTGAAATCTCACAAGAGGTGACTTGTTGCAGGAAAACCAAAATTGACAACGTTAGTGAGAGTTGGAGACAGTGCTAACTTCATTCACCAAAATTATGATGAGAAATATTCGTCAATGACATTTTTTTCCATGACAAGGATGAGATGTTGACGAGCTAAAAATAAATCTTAAAAATAAAATCTCTGACTATCAGACATTCAAAATGAAACAAAAGGAGAACTGAATGATACATTATTTTATAAAACATATATGAAAAAATGTTTTGAAACTAGAAAGCCGAGATTGGCTGTGCTTGCAACTATTTTCTAGTGCTGTATGAGTAGTAAGAGATCAGAGCCTAAATGAAAGTAAATAGACAGTGCCAGGATGTTTTGCTAGCAAGCAAAAGACTCACACCAGAGCAATGTCAGTCGTTGGTGAGAGTTATAAGATGTAATTCTGCAGTAAAATAGCAGCCACATGCATTTTACTGTAGATTGTGGAGCTGTTGAATGGATTTATGGAGTTTGTTAGTTGCAGTGATGGCTGTTAGCGGTTAGCTCCACTTGTTAGCTACTGAACGCCGGCCGCCGGACTTCATGTGTGTTGATGCCTGCAGGACTCCACTCAGTCCAGACTGGCTAGAAAGGGTTTATGGTTTGATGTCATTTGACAGGCAGGTAGGAGGCTCCGTTATCTGTGAGTGTAGCTGTGCTGTAACGGTCTGACCTCTAGCTCACCTGGTAGAGTGTGCACCCCATATGGGCTGAGTCCTTTGCATCAGCCTCAGTTTAATTCCGCCTGCAGGTCCTTTGCTACATGTCACACACCCCTCTCCTCCACCTTCCCTATCAATCTGCGGCTGTCCCATTAATAAAGAAAAAAGTTTTTTGTTTGTTTTTTTTTAAAGAAAGTTATTTTCTGCTTCTTAACAGTGAAATTGATAAGTCAGAGTTAACAATGACCCTGGGAACAAATCCTAAATGTCTTAAATTAGTTTTTGAGACCGTAATTTGAGAGATTTTGAGTTTTTCAAATGATGATCAGTAAGTCTCTTCATAAATCATCCCTTAAACCTGTCAAAAACTTTGCTGGGGAAATGCAAGTTTCTAAGTGCATAAAAGATTTTTGTAGTTAAAAAAAGTATGTCCAAATAAAATTTCAGCACTTGATGCAATCTATCACCTTGATTCTAATTTCTGATACCTGTGTCAGCATAATTTGATCAGTTTTAAGAGAGACTGAGACTCTAAAATAGCTGCCAACATTAACACTGGTTGGAGAAAGCAGGGCTGGGAAGAATTTGGTGTGTTGGAGTACAGAAAGCGTGGCTTACGGGCTAGACTTGAGCTAGACTTACACACGTTAACAAACAGACCGGATCATCGAAAGGTAAAGAAAACTGTTTAATATCTCTGAAGGGTCTTTCCCATAATGCTGACACTTGTAATGACAGTCTGAGCCTGTCAGTGGTAAAGACAAACACTTTTAATGGGTGTAAACTGACAGTGCACAATTGCCTGTAGGGATTACATTGCAGCCTGTTTCGCAGCTGCGGCTGGAGCGGTTTCTTTCAACACTGGACCAGTTTAAAATGCATTGTCTTAAGTAGTTACTTAAACACAGAAACATGGGAAATAGGGTCCAAGTTAAAATGCTTAACTTTTCCTTTGATACAGTAATGTGGTAAATTATTCTATTATCCAACAGAGTAGAGTCTGGGATCTAAATTTTTGGTGACATGAAATTTCAAAAAAAAGAAAAAACAAAGAAAAGAAAAAGTAGGCCCCAAAAGAAAACATTAATGCCCTCTGGCCTACGATGCAAGAGGAGAGTTGTGGCCAAAAGTTGGTATAGTCCCACACTCCCCAGTGCATACATACGTCATACGTGCACACACTCTTTTCCAAGTTAATGCACCACTGATCTAAGTACATAATGAAGTGTGACATATCAAGCATAGGTGCTAATGGGGTGTGAAGTCATTAGTGAACTCTCTCTCTCTCTTTCTCACACACACACACCCACACACACACACACACACACACACATACGCACACACAGAACCTGGTGTGCATAACAACACACCTATTCTTTCAGTCTTTACTTGGAAGGTATGATTGTGATAAGCCCTTCAGGCAATCCTCACTCCAGGGTGATATTAGTGAGCTATGTTTTACAGCGCAGCCTTGCAAAAATAGATTTCCACAGCATGCACGTATCATACATGGGTTGTGTTAATGCGAGCTGTACCGTGTGCATGAATTAAAGTGAATGTGTGGGGAAATGAGAGGTGACACTGTTGCAGGGTTTCCCCCTTTTACTGGTACTCAGGCACCTGACACTCCCAGACTTCTAACAAATGCACCTGTGTGTAAACCTGACATAAGTGACATAATGTTGTATGACGTACTCCACATTTACAGCTGGCACAGGAATGAGAGAGAAGGAGAGAGCGAGGGAGAGATGGGAAGAGAAAGAGAGGCGAAGGGAGAGAGACTCTAAAAGCTTGTCAGTCCCTCTTAATTATTCTAATTGCTGAGCTCAAGCTTCATGCCAAGGCTTAGGCATTCCCCTGGCACAACAACACAAGCCCCCCTATCACACACACACACACACACACACACACACACACACACACACAAACACGATTCAGCCACTGCATTGCCTTGAAACCTCTCCTCGCTCCTCGTTTCGTCCTCTCCCCTCATCTCCATACAGAACTCCCCCATCTCCCTCTTTTCCTCAGCTCCCTCTATCAGCATCCCTCCACCCTCAGAGCACCCTCTTATTCCTCCACTCCTCCTCCTCTCCTCCCATCACAACAGACCCTTCTGCTTCCTCTCCCCAGCCACTCCTCTCCTCCACCCCTCCGTTCCTCCGAACTGGATTAAAAGTACTTTTCATTACCCGTGCGGGAGATATGGCACTTAAAAATCACCCCATTATCATTTTTCACCCAGCAAACAGCACACACTCTCACAGAGACATAATTACCACACCCTGTCATACCAGGGAGATGGAGGCTGCTGATTTCCAGCCAGGCCGTGTGTGTCACTCTGTGTGTGTGTGTGTGTGTGTGTGTGTGTGTAAGAAACTGCTGCCTGTCCGCCTGCCTGCCTGCTTCTCTTATTGATATTAAAAGCGCTGCATAAACGAGTGTTTAAAATGGCTGTCAGAGGGGGAGAGAGAGAGGATCCACTCCAATCACAAACTGCAGCACACATCACTGGATCTCTTTCCCGCCTTGGCACATGGTAATGGCCTGGAATAACAGAATACTGCCGGATGATTCCCATTCCCACATTCCAAGTTGTGCGAGGCTGCAGAGGAGGCAGTTGAAATGGGAGGGGATGAGTGATAGAGCTCGCTTTAACCAGTCAACACTTAGCACATAATGAATTGGGAGTCATTTGATGAATTGGATTTATGGCAACGCTTGTTCTTAATGGCTGAAGTGCTTCAAATTGTGAGGCTGCGGAGGGAAGGGGGACCAGACTCATTCACACTAATATTCATTTAGGAAGCTGGTCCTCATCTAACAGTTAGACCAGTTCTGCAGGGGCCATGCCTTCACTCACAGCATTCACAAGGGGGTGTTAAGTATATACGTGTTTAAAACACTCCCCGCACCCCTAAGACATTCATCACCGTGACAACGCTGCGTGGCGGCCCCCCAATATCACTCCGCAGGGGCCTGCCGTTGGCCTGTCACAGGAATGGGTGTCTATAATTATGCCTGTAGATAAAGCAGGGACAAACGTGGGTCCTGCATGATTAACTGGGTTGCTGTTTGATCACATTTGACTAATTTGTGGCATAAATCTTCAGGCTGGCGCCCCTGCTAGAGACCATTAGCCCTGACACTGACACCCCTGACACACACACACACACACAGACACACACACATACACATGCTCAATACTCATACCTCTAAGAGGAAGTGCAAAAAGGAGGGGTGTGCTGCTTGCCTTTTAGCGCTGCTGCGTTGGTGGGGAGAAAATGTGAAAACAAAATACGTACACTCGCTAACAGTTTCAGGCAACATCAATTCCAAAACTCTATCTGCATGAGGTCAAGGGTGGGGGAGTGGGGGTGTAGGTGGGGCAGCTGGTACACCTAAGCACTATAGAGAGAGATGCAGGTGTACTGGATTATAATATTAAGCAAACATGAGCTCTGAGGTATAATTATGACACAGGGGAGGGTAGAGAGCGAGAGAGGGAGAGATTCAGTGCTGTGTGGTGGAGTGGATGCTGAAGCCAGCAGAACCAGCCTGGTCATTTGTAAACAGGTAACGATGCAGGCCAGGTGTATGAGCATATGTACCAATGAGCAGGGGAGGAAACGGGGGAGAGGGAGGGAGTCAGAGGAGAGAGGGAAGACGGGGGAAGAGAGTGGGAGGAGTAGAGGGAGGATCTAATTAGGGTGAATTTACAGTGCCCTGTGCCAAACAGCTAAAATGGCCAACTGGGCACAGAGATTTATTACTGGGTTAAATTAGGTTGTCTGGTGAGGGTTGGTAAGGCCACCTGCAGCTGTCAATTGTCACAGTGATTATTATAACTGCAGATGAAGACAACAGTGACGCTACACAAACAACAAGTGCAACAGTGCATTGTTACAGATGCAGGCTCGTGAAGAGAAACCAATATTCTTTTGTGTTTAGGACAATATCAATTGAGTCAAGTGAGTGATTAAGAATGATGCTTGAACCCATTTAGCATGAATCAATGAACCTCTGGACAGAAGGTTTCCAGTGCGAGGAGCCTTTGCCTCCATTTGCATCAGTATCCTTGATCAAATCTGCAAGGTAAACAGGTTTAAAACCTGATGGGGGATATTAAACTTGCAGATTGAGCCTGGCTCCCCCCTCCCCAGGCTTGTCTGGAGCTCGGGGCTGGGGTTTGGGCCTCTGCATTTGACTCTGGCTGTTGAGTGCAAGGACGTGGCACAGCAAGCCAGCCCTGAGCAGCCATACTTTCATGGTCGGTTTCCATTTAAATATCTGACTGACAGGGAACATGGCGCCATTAAGGCGTCCCGAGGGCCCGGCACGAGAGGAGGAAATGGGAAGAAAAAACCCCCCAGGGGAGAGGAGGGGGGTGAGAGAAGGGCCACGGTGCCTACAAAGCCTTTAACAGTGGGACCTGCTCTTAAAACTGTATAGGCACCACTCCATCCATTCAGTCCTCCGTCACTCCACACCCAAAACAACCTTGTCTCTCTGGAACAAAAGCAGGATTTATCTAGCATGACTTACAGCCCCAACCTGACTTTCTTCCTCTGTTGGCAGTATGAGGTCATATAGCATGTGTGAGTGCACATGAGTGAGTGTGTGTGTGTGTTCACATAAAAAAGGAAAAAAGATTCTCCAAGCCCCAACCGTACAGTAACCCTCAAACATTTAATACACACAGTACTACACATAGGGGACATCCGAACACAGTTAACATGTTGCACATGAAGGCAACAAGAGTTGTTGTTTTCAGGACCATTCAGACAAGTTGGCCCTGACACTGCCCTTTCTCTTGGTCTTGGATCCATTTTGTCTTAGTCTCATCTCAGTGTTGAACTCATGGAAATACTCTTTTTCTCCAATGGCTATGCAACATGTTCGTCTCTCAGTAAGGCCAAAACACCAAACAATCACTGTTTCCAGTGTTTCCAATGTGAAGATTTACTGGTTTTTTCAACATCTTTATCATTGTCAATTCCATGCCATTACACTTTGAAGCTTTAGTCAGAAAAAACAAGCACTGAAAACCTTTTAATAGACTAAGAATATTGGCTAGAGAGAAACGATTACTGCAACAAGACTAAGTACTGCCACAAGAGAGGTTATGTTTTATTGTTATGTTTTAGGACTCTTTAGGGGAAACAAAGACCAATATCTATCTTTACAGTGAACTTCAATACCACTACTAATATTTATCTTCTTCACATCCCTACAATTGTAAATGGTCTCAGTCTTAGTATACAATGCAAGGAGACTACGTTGGTGGGGGCGTGTTGTTTCAGGTACGTGTAAGGCTATGATATACGACGCAGGACGGCCAGTTTGTGTGATAAATCCACGATTTGAAGACTCACCAGATACCAGAACACTTCATAATGGCTTATAATACTATTAGACAAGATTTTTGTCTTTCATTACAATGATCCCCAGGCTTTTAAACTCACAGTCTTGTCTTGGTTGTTTTGGGTCTTGTTCTTGTTTGATCAAGTCTTGGCTATAACACTGGTCTTAACTATGCTGAGCTCCAGTCTGTTGGGTCAAGAATCTTAACTGTGGATGCTGCCAGGCCTAGAGGTTAAGTGGCTGTCAGAAAGGGTGAAACACAACACTGAATGGCTCTGACACACAGACGTAAATGAGCAAAGCCAGCCAGCCACAAGGCCGACCAGCCGGGCAGGACAGTGGCACCATGAAGACACTTAGCAAGACTGAGAGAGAAAGCGAGGAAGTGATTCGGAGAGAGAAAGAGCATTGTCTGCCAGTGATATACTTTTACCTCTTCACTTCCCACAATCCAGCTTTCAGAGGCTATACTCTACCCCTCCTTCCTCCCTCCGTGCCACCGTCCATACTGCCAGGCCCAATAAAGGTCAAGTCCCTGCCTTCCTCTTAAGGAGCTCATTTGCATCCCGCCGGCAAACAGCCAGTCAGGGCTTGTTCAAAGGATCTGCTAATCCAATCAGATTGCTCATCTGTGAGGCCTTATCGCCACGGACACCGGCATCTGTGGGAACCACATCACAGGGCATCATGGGGCTGCTGGTTGTGATTGGTGGAGACAGAGAGTCAGAGGGAAGTATGCATCACAAGGCTTCAACACGGCTCGGAGTTAGCAAGGAGTGACAGTCAGAGAGCAGGGAAGGCTTAAGCAACACTTCCCATGTTATGACTGCTGCCCCAGGAACGGCACGGATACATATTGGGTGTGAAATACGAATTAGACCGGTAGGATTTCATCTTTATCTACTGTTGAGCACAGAGCGAGGAAAATGTGTGGTGTATGAACAGCGCATTAATACCACGGATTAATATGAACAGTAAATGTGCCGAAAAAAACCCAATATGTGCTAAAAGAACCTCAAAAAGTCCCCCAAATTAAACAGAAATGTAAAACATTTCCTGAAATATGCAGAAT
>JAPZEB010000023.1:14341212-14354179 GCA_029783705.1 Chaetodon striatus | reverse complement strand
GGTGTCCCAGAACGTCAACAACCAATGCACCCAGGGTACCTTGCACGTCATATCTTGACATGGAAAGTCCATGAACAAAACGTCGATATGTGACGAGGTCAGAGTGAGAATGGGTTGAAGTGTCGGTATTCAATGAGTTGGGAGAGAGAATGTGTTGAAGTGGGGTAATAAACAGACTATTCAGCTGTTTCAAAGAGTCCGAAAAGCCCTGATCTGGTGACGATCACTTCCCTTTGGTATTGCCTTTGTAGAATGAAGGTTTATGGTGAGTTCATTTTTTTTTCCAGCCCCCGTCATTGCTTTATCGCTCTGCGCAGTCATATGTTATTTCGGGGGGAATCTGTCTTGTTAAAGGTCTTTGCGGTGAAATATGTGTAGAGATTATGTGGGCTTTTTTGATATCATGCATGAGATTACAAACAGGGCAATGCAACACAAATAATGTCTCATGAGAATACATATAATGCAAATAGAAATCTAGATGTGTCAAGTTTTCTTCACGGTGCTCTCTCTGGAGTGACAGCCTAACTGCTCATTATGTTATATGTTCAGCTTTTCTGAATGGTCCATTTTCCATTTCCAGTGTTGAAGTCTGCTCATAGAGGCCATTGATCCAAAGACAAGCTGCCTTGACTGATTGCTGGGAGGAAACGCTGGCATTATGGGCATCTGTGTGTATGTGTATGTGTGTGTGTGTGTGAGTGTGAGAGAGAGAGTGAGCGAGTGTAGAAGGAGGCAAAGCGGGTATTAGTCTGATGAAGTCATACAGGAAATCAATGTCGTATTGAAAGGAGAAAAATGCCCTGCCCAGGGGTGGTTGCACACGGGCCCGCACACAAACACACAGACACACTTAACAATGAGACAAAGTGTGATGTGCTATGAGCGAAAAAGACAAAAGGATTGATACTGAAAAATTAGTTGGTGATATGTCAAGTTCAAGGACAACGCTAAGGAGAGAGAAAGGCTGCAAATGCTTTCAGGTACTCCCACAAGTGTCCTTATTTCTCCAGTTGTGTTGGTGATCAGTTACATTGGAACATTTACGTCACTGTAAGTGTGCACAAGTATTTCAGACTATAGGCTTCTATATGAGGAACCGTGTGCATTCTGTATATCAAAAGGCACAGAGTGCAGGGCCGGCTCCAAGAGAGCAAGTGTTTAATAATGTATGGGGCCCAGAGACAGGGCCCTATAGATGGAGATGGACTGGGTGACTGAATTGTCAAGACACACACAGATCTACGCATGCACAAAAGAAAACCAACACACACAAACTATACTCCATCTTGTTCACACTAACATACACACATAAACATACACAGCAGTCCATCTTAGCTGTGCTCCTCTTGATCTCCACTCCGACCACATCAATTGTTAATAAAGCCGGGGCCCAGGCTGATTACTAAAGATTATTCCGCTGTTTATTCTGATCAATAGAGCATTTCTATTCCTGCAGGCCCTCATGGAGATGTTTGAAGGAGCGAGCGAGGGAGGAAAGCAAAGACAGAGAGACAGTGAGAGAAAGAGGTGCGCCTGTATCTTAATGACTTTAGTCGCAGCAGTGTCTCCAGTGCCTGCTGGAGCTCAGAGCTCAGAGGGGAAGTTAGGTAGATCTTAGCCTTGGGCTACAGCTCATGATTTCTACCGGCAACTTCAGGACTCGCAGCCCGGCTTAGACTGGAGTGGATATTAATTTCACTGACCAAGTGGCAGACAGAGGTGCTCCATAAGACCATCAGTCACCAGCCCTAAGCTACTCAGCGGCTATTACTATGGTAATCTATACCCCAGGCCTGTGCGTGTGGGTGTGTGTGTGTGTGTGTGCCTGTGTGTGCATGTATACTTGAAAATACACACATTTTGTGTATATGTGTACAAGAGGGAGGGAGAAAGACAACAGAGAGGGATTGAGCAACTACTGTAAGCGTGTATCAACACTCATTAACAGAGACACACAATTACGTAGTCCCACACTTATGTTTCTGTTCAACCGGCATATGATGTTCACAGAGTAATTAATCATAAAAGGCGGAGAGGGGGAGGAGATGAGGAAAGAGGGAAGGGGGGAGGAGGGGAGGAGTTGGAGGGTGGAACAACATTATGAGTCTGGGTAATTGTCTAATTTTCCTTCAGAGAGCCCAACGAGGAATTAGAAAACAAACTGCTAGTGCACTCGCTCCGTTCCGCAGTTGAAGGATGAGGAAGGCTATCAAAGCATCCACCATTTACTAAGTATAGAAAAATAACAAAAAGCAGTCAAGATGTTTGCTAGAAAGTTACCATTTCCCATTTTGTCGCTAATGACTAGATGTTAAAACTCCCCCAAAAGGGCACACACTGAATGTTACTGCCCAAATGCACTGGAGTGACAAAAAGCAAAAAAGAGAGAGATGTCCTTCAAGCCTTGATGTGTGTGTTGCTGTTTTGTTGGTGACTGCCTCAGGATTGAATGCCTCCGCTAATCAGTCAAGTTGCAGTTGCAGTTTACATCCATATCTGTCTGGACTTCTTTGAATGCATATGGTAAATGCTTCACACACATCTTTAACAGAACATCTATACAGTCACCACAGTTTTAAGGTGGACACCCAAGCTTAGCGTCACAGATTCAGTATCTGACCAAACGTCGCCCTTTCTGTTGAATAATGGCCAGAAAGTGTTTTCGCAGAACATAATGATGTCACAGTTAAGCTGACCTTTGACCTTTTGGATATAAAGTGACATTTGTGTGAAATTTTGTCACAGTCAGTGGATGGATTCTAGAGTTATGGCCAAAATCGTGTTTTGTGAGGCCACAGTGACCTTTGACCAACAAAATATAGTCAGTTCATCCTTGAGTCCAGGTTGGCTTTTGTACTAAATTTAAGGAAACTCCTTTAAGTGTTTTTTTAATAAACTGAGTTTACAAGAGTTTGACATATGTATGTATGTATGGCCTACCCAAAAACATAGTGCCTCCAGCCACGGCTGTCCCCGGCACGGAGGCATAAAAATGACCTTCAGCTCACTCACTCAGGCAAAGCACATAGAGATAGGAATACACTACCTGGAAGAGACCCAAGTAGGGCACACACACTTATATATATATGTGTGTGTGTGTCTCTGTCTGTGCACACCAGGGGACATTTTTAGCACAAACATGCAGATGTGTACATGTATGCGTGCACACACCAGCTGTCTTTTAGATGTAAGCACACAAACACTCACAGACAACAATACCAATGCGGGTTTTCAACAAGAGGCAAAGAGTCGCAGCGTTGAGGATTTTGTGTAGCTTTATGGGACAACAAGAGAAAAGGAAATTATCATCACGGATCAGAGGTATTACAACTAAATCCACCACCGCTGAAAGGATAGAGAAGACTGAACAGGATCGGCCTCCAAGTGACAAATCAGACAGACGCACAGACAGACAGACTGACACTAACTTGTTAGCCTTCCGGTCACCCGTTCCAAGTTCTGCTAACGGTAGCACTTTACTTTAAAGCTCTCTCTTTTCAGCAGGATAAAATAACAAGGTAAAAGTGTGAAAACAACTTAAAGTTACCTGCACTTCAGTAAAAGCTGTTTCTTCCCCCCAAAATTAATTGCTTCTTACTGGGGACATTGAGTGCACATGACAGTGAAAGTCAAAGAGGTAGGAAGGCATCGCCTCGGTCCTCCTTTGTTCGGTAAATGACTAAATATTTAATGTTCCGGGGCTCTTAAGATTAAAGGTAACATGTTGTCAGTAATAGTGGAGCTACTTCAAAGGATGTAAATTATGCATTTCTTCCTTTAGCAGAGAAATCAAAGCAGGTAATGAAGATTAAAGTTTGTGGACCTCCATTCTCTCTCTGGTTGAGGAGAGAGAAGGAGAGGAGACGAAGAGAGAGGGAAGAGGACCTGCGTTAGGAAGGTTAATCTATTCGGAGCGTGGGTTATCTGATTAAAGAATCATTGTGTTCATTTAATCTGTTCCAGTGAAGCTGGTGCATGGAGCTGGGAGATAGTGGTGGGGCAGGGGCCTAACCACCACTGTCAAGAGGCGCTGAAGCCAAACCAAAGTGGCAATCAAAGAACTGCGTGACTTTGGGGAGACTGGGAGACACAAACCAGCTGTGTTACAGTAGTTCTGAGTTCACTTGCATTTGAAGTAGACGGGCGGGAAATTGTCAGTACAAAAAAAGAGAGACAGGAGGAGAAATTAAAGAGCTTCCAGTCATAACAGCATCCAAAGTGCAGGTATAGGGGTTTTTCCAAAACATGACATTTAACGCAATCTGACTCCGGTTTGTTTTAACTTTTTCCCATTCCCTATGATCACATGCACAAAATATTTCATATAATATAATAATAATATTCCTACTTAGCCGTTTACATGGCTAATGAAAATTAATATTCCACTGATACCCCTGTTCACATGCAGCCCTGAATACTCCGATAAATTTAAAAGCTGTTTGTGCCATTTTACTTCTTTGCGTCACAGAATATTTTCAGGTCCAATGGTGTCGGACTTGTTCAACCCTGTAAACACAGCCTCCCACTTTGATGCCATCCATCAACCACCTTCTTAAAGAGGTCGGCCTTGCAAAATTTGTGCATATCCAAAAACCTGTTTACTTCTAAGTCCTTTCTGTTGTTTAAAAGTAGGTGAGTTTCTTTTTACAACCAGAAATCTGGTATTTTTTCCAGCCTTGCAAACTGTTTACAAAGCACAGAGCTGACAGTTAACAAGAGGCAGTGTGTCGCAAAGTGCGGTAAAACCCCAATTGAGATGCATAACGTGAGTGTGCTGTATACATGTCCAAAGTCTGCGACTAAAACTCAAATAATTCCAGCATATGCTACATGTATTTAAGGTGCTGTATGTAACGCTGAAGAGAGATAGTTGATTTTGAGTCTCATTCCCAAGTTGTCAGATACCAATGTTTTGGTTTGGTGGTTCGACCCGACTACAGACCCAAAGCTTTGGTATTTGACCTGAGAATACTGACTCAACAATCAACTATCTTTCTCCAGCACATTTAACTAAAAGAATGCTACATTCAGAATAAAGTCTAATTGTGAATATCCACCTGAAATATGCTGTTCACATGATCCGTATCAGAGTCAGGAAACTGTCACATCCTGAATAATAGTGGAAACGTAGTGTGTCTATAATTCCTGGAAATTTTTCTGTCTGTGAAGAGCTCTGCTTACGAGTCTCCCTCGGGGCTATATTTTACTCCTATCCACCTCTCTAAGACACCAGTTAGAGCACAATCCCACTGGCCACCAGAAGGAGTTGACATTTAGAAACACAGGTCTTTTTTTTGTTCTCTAACAGTCTTTGCTCCTTCATGAGAATTAAGTAAAAAAGACAGGAGACGCTAAAAGGAGAAGAGAGGCGCTTAGCCCCGTCTTCACACCCATCCGCTCTGCGCCAGAACATCATTTAGGCTATCCCACAATGCACCTCAAACAGGCCCCAACAGAAGAGTCAAGCCCATTAGCCTAGCGACGAGAGTGCTAATCGTCACATTCCATTACAGTCAATGGCAGCGTGGTGATTCTAATGTCCATTTGGAAGAAGTCACACAAGGGCCGGTGTTGCGTCACCGGAGCAAAAGGGGGACACAAACGATGGAGTGACTTTGAGGTGACGGAGGCTTGGCTGGAAGAAAATCAAAACTATAATATGAGCTAACTATATTCGTTATGATTTGGGTTGAAGACACTTTGGGATCAATACCAATGTTTCTTCTCACATCTCACCTCCCTTCCCCGCACCCCCTGATCCAAACCAGCACAACTACAACCCTCTACAGCGTATTACTGTGCAAACACCACTCTCGTGAAGCTGAGACTGTGTCGAGAGAGGCACAAATGCGAAGTGAACAAAGCCCAGCGTTATTCTATTGGAATCAGATTCCTCTTTAACTGAACATAGACTTATCGATCACAGCGAAACTACACAAGAGCAGCTTCCAAATGAAGGAAGGTGTGTGTGTGTGAGAGAGAGAGAGAGAGAAGCGAGACAGAAAGAGAGAGAGAGTGAGAAAGGGGTAAATAACATCTTCATCTCCACTTGCGTCTGCAGCAGCCAGTCAGTCAGGCATCATTAATCCAGTGAGGAGCCTCATCCGTTGTGTATTGGTTCATTTTACAACACTATAGTGCTGTCTAAATATTGACAGAGCTCTGTTGTCTGGGCTATTGACTGTCATCAGAATGCTCCCCTTCAGAGCCGAGTGTAAAAGGGAACTGTGAGGATCTGATGTGTGTGTGCGTGTGTGTGCTTGTGGGAGAGAGACAAAGTCAGAGCGCTTGTCTACGCAGAGTGCTGCCTTCACATGGGCAGCGCATGTAACAGCACAGGTCAGAGCCCACAAAAAAAAAAACATCCATGCAAAAACAAACTTAAGACACATGCATGTATTGTAGACATGCACGCACGAGCATACACAGTCAATCCCGGACGCACAAAGAAGGGCTGTAGCTTCTCACAACTTGGCTGTCCTCTAAAATTCACTCACCTCAAATGATTTCTATGCAAATAGAGCAGCGGAGAAAAATGCAGCAGCTGAATTAAATCCAAAACACATTTGGTCAAAAATCAATTCCCCTGATCCTCCCCTCATCCACACAGACAGCCTACTCTCCACTCTCCCTATCCCACAGCACACAGCCCTGGACCGCTGATAAATATTCATTTTTTATATTTATGTTACAGAAAAAAGCTGTGATGGGCAAAATAGGAAAGCCTCCCCAACAAAAGCCTTCTGCAAACACACACACACTGCACAGACAATCATGAGAACACCCTAAAAAGAGACTCACAGTTTACAAATAATCAGATAACTACTGCGTTTCCGCACATGGATCATTTAATGGAGAATAAATAACGCTAGATTTACATTATGATTTGACTGTGTTATACTTTAAACAGATCGGTTATAGTGTGTAAAAGCAGCTTTCTGACCGCTGAGCGCACACAGTGCTTTTAAAGTCCTTCTCCAGCTTTCCGCCCTCCCTGTGTGCCAGAACAACCACGACTCTCCTAACAGCACTTGAACATTCTCTCTTTCCAAAAAGAGATGGTAATTACTTGACAAATCACTGCCTCTTTTAAGTGCCAGATGAAAGAGTGTAAATGGGGGGAAATACGCAGGAAATAAAATAAAATCCTTTTTTTTCTGTTCCCCGTTAAGTGGCCGGAGAGGGAGAACTGGAGATATTTAATGTTGCTTAAATATGCAGTGTGATTCCACCCGCTGATTAAATTATAGCAGATGAGATCTTCTGTTGGCTGGAAACTTGAAAAAGTCCAGAGCTGTTTAAAAATGCATCAAACATGCTGTTGGATTAGCTCTCTGTCTCTATCTCTCACTGTTCCGCTGAGGGGAGAGAAGGGGAGGACCGAGCCGCGCGGAGGGGGAGGAGAGGAGAGAAGACAGGATCCACTCCTCTCACAAATGAGACTAAAGCTGGTGTGTTTGACAGAGAGCAAATATGATAATGAAGAAGTCAAAGAGCGCTTAATAAAGAAACGAATGGTAAAGGAATTATTTGAATTAAGTCACCCTGCTGAAAAATGTGACATAGCATCTGCATATATGTGTGTGTATGTGTGTGTGTGTGAGAGAGAAACAGAGAGAGTGCGTATTAATTAGTGTGTTTGCCAAATGGTCTAAGCGAGAGCCCACTGGGTCCTGTGCTCTGCACTTTTTGCCCTCTTCCTCCACTCTCTTTCTCTTCCTCTCCAGAGCCAAGATGTGCATATGTTTTGGGCTGCTTGAATTTCTCCGCTCATAATTGGGCTGACCCGCAGGGGGCCCTCATCCACTGGGACAACACTGTAAACATGAGTTTACTCTCTCTCTTTCTCTCTGGATGGGAGAGCTGCTCTAAGCTCACTCTCTCTCTCTCTCACACACACACACGAGCTGAAAACACAATGCAGCGAACTGATCAAACAAATAAACTACCAACCAAGACGACAAGAAAAGGGGGCTTTACTCCGTCCCTGTATTTCCAGTGATGAACAAAGAAACACAAACCGCTCAGAGCACTGCTCCCGCTCAGTCAATGACAGAGAAAAATAAATAAATAATTGAGCGCAAGAGAAACTGTTTGAAGAGTCAGAGGCTTCTAGCTCACCACATTGCATCAGAGGGCCAGTAGACAGAGAGTACTTTCCTGCAGAGACGGGTAATGAAGGCGGGTGGGAAGTTATTCATAAGAATCTGACCGTGTAAGCACTTGTATAGAGACATGATGTTTAATTTGTAGTTTTAGCAAAAGAAGTTTTCAAGTCCGGCTGCAAATACGGCACAATAATGTCACACTTGAGTGGGCAAACAGGTCAAACCACCTCCATTGTGCTCCTTCGGGAACAGCCAAAATGCAGCGTGGGACTCCAGCACGCTGAGGGTTAACAGATTGAATGAGCTTTGGAGCGGTAATGGGTTGTCCAAAAATGTACCGCTTATCTTATATAGCATACTTCCATAATTTAGATGCTGTTTGCATGTCTGTGTGTGCATGTTTTCGTTTGTTTGTGTATGTGTACTGTATTGGGGGGGGCTAAGCATGCTACTGCCTGTGCGTGTGAGTGTGTGTGAGTGTGTGTGTGTGTGTGTATTCCTGTCTGTGCGTGCACATACTGTATGCGTGCAAGGCATGCTCCTGAGTTAAGAGGTAGTGACAGCTTTGACAGCTATACCTGCCAATGGCCAGATCCCGGCGATAACCCCTGCTGTAGCCACAAAGCCGACAGAAAGGCTCCAATTTCCCCCCCAGACACTGGGCCAGTCTGTGGAGGCAGAAGAGGAGGGTGGGGGGGGGGCAGAGAGACAACCTCCAGCCATTCTCCACAATACACTCTCCTCATTCCACCCCACTAACACATGAATGGGGATCCAATTGATTCTTTTTCACCCCAGTCCATTTTCCCACCCGGCCTGACACAGAGAGAGGATTTTGTGCTCATCTGCCCTTCCTTGTGTACTTCATATCGGGGAGAAGACTTATAGAAAGGGAAGGTAAAAAAGGGGGGATCTTTATCAGAAAGCGAATTAACGCTCAAAGTGCTCCATTTGGAAGGTATATCAGGCCAATCCATTAAAAGGGCCTTCAGAAAAGAGCCGGTGCGGAGGACACCTTGAGAATGAACAGAAGACCTTGCTGAAACAGCACTCTTCACACACAGGAGGAGAGAGAGGGAGAGAGGGAGAGAAGACAGTACGGGGGTTTGTGCCACATGGGGCTGCATAATCACCTGCTAAATAAGGGTTTGACAGAAATTACATAAACAAAATTGCTTAAAATCTAATTGATAATTGATTAAATAATTTCTCAATGCAAGGCTGGATTTTCTAAAAAACAAACAAACACAAAATTAATCCCTCTCAGTCATCACTTATGACACACAAGAAGTGTGTGGCAGTGTATTTATCTGCAGAGACTCTGTCTTATGTCTGTATCTTGTTATTCTCTTCTTATTTTGCTGTGTTCGGGACGTTCATGGGTACAGCACACAGGTGAGCCTGGGACTTTAGAAAATGTGGTGACCAGGAGTTAGACCAGGGGTGTCAAACTTATTTTTGTTCACGGGCCAGACCAGTAAAACCATCGCATAATATCCTATATAATAAACAAACACCTCCCAATTTTTCCCTTTTTTTTTGTTTGAAGATGTACATTTAAAGAACGCTCATCCATTTACAAAACAGATGATGTCTTCAGATAGCATTTCTCAGTTTTTCCACATTCAGTCGGTCGACTGCTCACTGTCATTGGATTTGCATTCCTCCATACACTTCCTCTCCTGTGTAGTAATCCTGAAAGAAAAGAACTGTATTCTGGTCAGGGTAGAAAAGCCTCTGAAGCAGTATTTTACATGAAGAAAGCTGCTCAGTTTTAAACTTGCTCCTGACACTTGGCACCTCTTTGTCTTCACAAGTGCATCACGATTAGGTGTGCAGGGTCATCCAGTGGGCCGGATTGGACACTTTGGCGGGCTGGTTCTGGCCCGGGATCGTATGTTTGACACCCCTGAATTAGAGCAGCACGCATCCAAGAGGAAGCTACAAAAACTGTGGACACGGTTCAGAAAAAACACATATGTGCGAGGGGAAACAGCAACCAGACAAAGCTTGTTCCAAAATGTGAGTGAATCTGGGGTTGGCTCTCACTTTTACGGGCGATGGGGTTTACAAACAGTAACCGACAAGCCTGCGTAGTATACCTTCCAGAAAAAAAGCATAAATGAACTTTTTAAAACTTTCATTTAGATTTGTCTCATTGTTGTTGATGAGGGAAGAACTTTTGCTCCCATTTTCTAGTGTACATTTTCTCTGCCACACACACAGGCCTCTGTGCATTTCCTCTCTCGTGCTCTCTCATGCACTAACACGCACATGCACAGACACATGCACGCACACACCTGCTCCAGCACTGGGTTCCATTAATCTTCTCCCAGGCCCTGTCCTCTGCGGGCTGACCCAGGTAGGGAGGGGGAGGCTGGGGTCAGAGGCTATAGGGGTGCCCCTGTCTGGATGGGGGCCTCGTGAACATTAGCCCCTGGCCAGTGGAGTGGGGGGGCGCTGGAGGGACCACCCCATACTGACTGCGAGAGGTCAGCGATTAGAAAAAGAAAGTGATTTCAGAGAGAATCTAAAGGTGGAAGTGACTATAGACAAATGGACAAATGGGATTTACCTACCTGCAGCATGTGACAATAAAAAAATAAAGACCACACTACAGAAGAGGAATACAGTAAAGACTACAACCCTTAACAGGATGCAGTCTCAGCCGGCGAAAACACAAATGGGCCTGTCTAAAGCCAGTGTTTGATTTGTGCGTACTGGACTACTTTAGGACGACGCCCTCCGTATGTAGATATAAACAGCTCATTCTAAGATAATGACAACACACTTCTTTTTTTTTAAGTGATTGTAAACAAATGCAAACATAGTTATTAATAGTTTGTCCCATTTCTGCCAATAGATGCCCCTAATGCTGCGTTCGCATGGAATCAGGCAGACAGTAGATGGCACACTGGATATCATTTCGTGGACAAGCAGGATGGCAAATTTAGGTGAGGCCGGTGGAGAACACCAGCAAAGGTAACAGTAGATAGCACTGCCGTTCATAGTTAAAATAATTTTTTGTCATCTTCTGCGACAGAATTTACAACTCCAAGTTACATAGCTCCTACACACAAGGCGAGAACATTGGCAATCTGGATGTTTACTGGACATGACTAGAAAAATTACGTTAAATAATAAACACAAAATAATTTTATTCAATGTTTTTTATTCCATCCTTTGTAAACATTTCAACATCACAATCACACAATCACAACATATCGTCATGCCATATCCTGCCATTTTATCAGACTCTTACTGTTTTTTCTGTGCCATCCAGAAAGTATCATCTGTCAGCAGCATAAATCCAGTTTAAATGCAAGTCTTCATGTCAGTGGGCTTATTTGTTAGAGAGGTGGCAATGATGTTTTTTGTGCTCATCTCCCAGTTAAGGTTATTTAATAAAGACAACCTCCTGATATGGAGTCTGAGCTGATATTTCTATTTTACCCCATAATACAGCTGCACTCTTACCCTACAGTATATTAAAATTGTATTTAGGCAACATGTGTTTGGGAGCTCTGCATTTAGAAAATATATCCTGTTTCGCGTCTGTCCTCTGATGGTCCCCTATAACACACTGTATAGCATCCTACAGTGCTTTATATCTGGGCATAGCCTAGTTTCAGTGTGGAACTCTTGATGCTTCTTTTCATACCAAACCTGAACAGTCACAGGTTAACCCCTATAGCACTTAAGATGCACAATTCACCTGGGAAATGTTGTAAAAAAAAAAAAAAAAAAAAAAAAAAAAAAAAAGGGAAAATAAAACAGCAAAGCAATGCATCTAACACATTAACAACTAATGTATCTGGGATAAGACAACTTACAAGAAACAAAGGACCTAAAATGGATCAAGGTCACTTCACTGTATGTTGCAATAACTGGTCATTAAAAGATGTACTGATTGGCCTTGATTCATATCCAGCAGATCAGTTTGGGTGAATCCTACTCATTTGCTAATAAAAATAAGATTCTATAAAAACAAAGAGCCTGCAGACATAGTCAGTCATCATAAACTGGAAAGCGACAATATCCCACTTATGTGAACAGGGAGGATGTGGTTTGGGCTCTTAGAGTTGATGCCACCATACAGATCACACCAGAGCTGACCTCATAAGCCTGAGAACAGAGACCTGGCCCCAGGGGTGATCCTGCCTTTTTGTGCCTCCTCTCCCCCTCTCCTCTCCAGGGTAAGACCCCAAACAAGCAGCCCCTCTGTCTGGAGCACCTACCAAGAACAGAGACTCAACTCTTCCCGTGGCATTATCAAACGGCTCAATGAACAGGGGGGGACACACAAAAGTTACAGAAAGTAAGTGAGCAAAGAGACAGACAGACAGGCAGAGGGAAAAGAGCCAGAAGGAAGAACTCTCTCATTTGTACTGGCGTACATACACAAGGCCACACATACATGGGACTTGGCAGCATAATTTGGAGAGGATGACTGGTCATCAACGAGTACTTTATTAAACGGAAAAAAACGTTTCTCAATACACAACAACTCCTTCAATTTCATTCTGTCATCCTGCAATCTCATATTCACAGCAAGGTCTTGATGATTGTAATGACAGCGATGATGATGATGAGTGCATGTGGTTTGTGCTCCTCAGTGTGTCTGTCTTTGAGCACCACGGTGTTGTGCTGAGAGGGAAACCTGTCCTCTTAATTCATGTTCAAACTCAGAAGTAAGATAAGAAAAGGAGCACGTAAAAACTTAAAAACACACACTCATCTATTCCTAACTACATCCCCTCCCACACACACACACACACATAAAAAGCACAAAGATGTTGAAATCTAGGCATATTCTGCCATCATAACTTGACTCTCAGAATCCACCAGATTGATAC
>JAPZEB010000023.1:14321489-14332881 GCA_029783705.1 Chaetodon striatus | reverse complement strand
GTGATTTTTCACTACGCCGCTCTCCGCCGGGTGGTGATGGGCGCGCGGCACACACACAAACACACACACACACACACGCTGTAAAAGCACCCACACACACAGTGTGTACTGTACCACACAGAGAGACAAGACACGGAAGGTGTGAAGGGAAGAAAGGGAAGTGAAGCAGTGAGAAGTGAAAGGATAATGGGGGCGAAAGGAGATACTGTATGACTGTGTCGAGTTGGTTTTTACTGAATTTTCAGCGGCAGAAATGTGCTTTTCAAAAACTCACACACAGTCCAGGACATACTGGAGACAAATGAGTAGACAGATACGTCCAGTGCAGTCAAATAACATCACACACTCTGGGAGTGAGTTTGTATTTACATAACAATGTAATTTTCTCACCAGTCATGTGGTTAATTGTGTGCACCGTCAGCTGGACGTGGCAGAGAGTTAAGGGAGAAGAGTGCAGGTGTATGTTGCTGTGGTGAGAGATGTGTTACAAAGACAGCAGGGGTGTCTACTACACTGGCCTCTCACACTAGTTAAAATGTAGCTATTAAAGCAGAGAAAACAGGCTGAAGAAGAGGGCTGCCAATTCTGACTATCGATTAATCTGACAATTATTTTTTCAATTAAACAGTGTCAGAGAGAGTCCAAAATCACGTTCTAAAATGTCTTGTTTTTTCCGAACAACAGTAATGAGGTTAAATCAAAGGCAGAATATTTTTCACCTCATGGCAGTGAATAAAAAACACACTAAAAACGACCATCTATAAAAGTAGCAAAAGGTTAAAAAGAAGAGGAGTATAACATAATAAAATGGAGAAGGTAGAAACTGATATGTGTGTCTGATATGCTGAGCGGGAAGGTGTGCATTCCCATACATTCTTCCTTGTATAATCTCATACAGGAAGCCACAAGTAAAATCTAACTATATCTTTTTCCCACAAAACCAAAAATCTTCAGTAAGGTTAAAGCACTAAGAAGGGAAATCATTGAGGGAAAAAGAAGTTATAAGTTTGAATATCACTCTCCTCTACAATGAGTGTATTCAGTGTTTAAAGGTATACTATTCAGGAATTAAAAAAAACAATGTATAGATTCAGAAGTAATGTCTCTCAGTCATCACTTATGATCCACTTGAAGTGTGTGGCGGTGTACTTTTCGGCAGAGACTCTGCCCTCTGGCTGTATTTTCTTATTTTCTTCTTATTTTTCTGTGTTCGTGACATCTATGGGCATGTACTGTAGCTTTATAAAAAGGTAGCGATCAGGTGCCAGACCATAAGCAGCAGGTATCCAAGACACACAGGGCAGAAAAACGAGTGAATCTGGGGTCAGTTTTTACTAGCACTTGCGCTGGTGCACGTGTTAACAAACAATGAACAATCCTGCATAGTACACCTTTAAGGTGTTAAAAAGGTTGTGCAATGTTTGTTCTTGCACCTGAACATGTGCAACAGAGTCCAGCTAGAGTCCAATCAATCCCAGTGTAATGCAACCTGTACAAACCAGACAGGGCACAGTCTAATGTCACAGTTTGTGCTTAATTGCAGTGCAGAAACCTAGAGCGCAATGTAAAGTTGTGCGAAGGAAAACACTGACTCTGGTCCATTAGTTGTGTTGGAAGCCGAGGAGGAGAGTTGGAGCCCCTCCCTGCGGCTGCTAAAATATTCATCAGACTCCCTGAGAGCATGTCTGCTAATAGTTATACATGGAGCAGGAGAAAGAAGTGAGAAGAGGGAGGAGAGGAGAGGGGTGGGAGCGAGGCAAGAGGAGGAGAAATTGGGGAGATGAGCGATGCTCCCTGTGTGCATGTCAGCTAATAGTCAAACATGAAGCGCTAGGAGGGAGGGAAAAAAACAGGAGAAGAAAGAGAGGGAAGTGAGGAGAGGGGTTGTTTAAATAGTCTGTGGCTGAAATCACAGGGGGGATGAACCACGTTAAAAAAAAGCAAAAGTGTGGAAGAGAGAGAGACAGAAGGAAGAAGAGAGAGAAAGATTGAGAGGGAGTAATCACTCCTTTTCCTCCTCCCCTGCCATCACTCGCCCCTCCGAGCTGCGTTCCAGATTGATTAAAAGCCCCTCTTGTAATTGTCAGATCTTGTAGGAACCATCTCTGTGTTTGAGTGTGTGTATGTGTGTGTGCAAGAAGGAAAGGGGGGGTCATCTGTGTGAGCAGGGTAGAAGAGAAACCCAATTTCAATCACGTCAACCAGTGTAACAGTAGTCACTTCAATAGCCACCAGTCGCTACCACATCAATCAGAACTCCCACTCAAGGAAAGAAATATTGTTGATGTTGTTTTGTCTTTACAAAACAGCAGCCCAGGTAGCCGGACTCTATCTTTGTATCCTGCTGAAAGGAGAAAAACATACATGTGCATAAACACACACTCACACACGCACACAGTCATTTCTCCAGTCATTAAAATGAGAAACGGCCGACGGTGTAGAAGCTGTTGAAATACCATTAAGAAATGGAGACAAATGCAGTGGATCCCAGCCTGCTAAGGCAACCTTACTACAGTAAATCAGACAGTGACGAATATTGCTGAGGCCACGCCGCATGCATATGCACACACAAATACACACGCAGACAAAACACATGTGCGCACACTCATCTGCACACAAACTGTGCAAACAATCTGCGAGGCACCTTCTGAAAAAAGCTCCTTCGGTGGATTAATGAGTAATTATCCTAATTAAATGTTTCCTGATCATCCGTTGTGATATATGGATGATTATTATGTTCAGAGATGATTAAATGATAGTATAACAGAGCAGTCTGATATCATTTCAAAGAATTAATGAGCGTTTGTACAGAGGAACCATGTGGAAATAAGGCACAAATTAAAGATTGAATTAACTTTGATTTAATCAATTCAGGACTAATTGTGAGCCGCAGTAATAGAAAACTTTTTTGCTGTTTAATCACAGGTGCAGATGCATGCTGGTTTTTTTAATAATGCAGAGTGCTCAGAGAAGTTCAACAAGTGAAAAAATGCAATCATGTACATCCTGTGCAAACACACACACACACACACACACAGGGCCAAACAGACTTTCTACAGAGGATTTTACAGCATCACTATATCAAATAGAGCTGTGTCTAGTGATACGATACATATCACGATACGGGGGTTAAGACTCAATATAATGTGATGTACTGCTATACCAGGGGTGTCATACTCATTTTTATTCACAGGCCACACACAGCAGGTTTTGATCGCAGGTGGGACGCACCAGTAAAACCATTGCATAATATCCTATAAATAACAAACACCTCCAAATCTCACGTCACTTTTTGTTGTGCAAGGTCAACCAGTGGGCCGGATTGGACACTTTGGCAGGCCGCGTACAGCCTCCTGGCCGCATGTTTGACATCCCAATATATACTGTAAGTCAGGCAATATATTGCGATTTTATTTTCAGGAAAACTGTCATGGTATAAGGAACACAACACCAAATGAATAAAAAAAGTTTGGAGTATATTTTTTTTATGTAATTTGAACACTGGGATCTACGTTTGTATTTACTACAGTCCCTGTAACACCAAACATCATAGCATTACTTGTGCAGTCTAAACAAAGGAATTAACATTTCCCTTATTAGTAAAAAATAAATAAAATAAAAGTATTGCAGGATTCTTCCAGTAAACAAATGAAGAAAACAAAAAAATCGATAGTGTTTTTGAGAATTAATACAGTATCAATAACATAATAATATCAAACTTAAGTGTATTCATATCTTCTTTTATCCCTAATATCAAACAGAGTGCACATTGGCTGACCAAATATGAAAACCAGAACACGACTTTCCACTTAACACTCCTAAGCAGACTGTTCTACAGCATGTGGTGTTAGATAAGTGCCAATATGTACTTGTTATTTAATTTTTTCCTGGTTTTCTCAATGACAAAATGAGAGCTCGCATCAAGGTTAAGTGCCTAACTTATAAGTTTTCATCCAAATAACCTCTCCACATGCAGATTGTTAGACAATAATAAAAGACATCGAGCTAAAACAACTTCTCTTTTGATCCTTTGAAGACATATCTGCTCTTATGAGGAGTTGATTGTGTTACTTAGCTTAATGTAAACCAATAAACGAGGCTAACCTTGTGAGCGGGGTCGATGCTTATTTAAAAGCTCATTGATTAACAGTTGTGATTATTGATCATGCCATGTGGCCCAGACAGGATTGACGGATCTGATAGGTCAGGGTCCAGATTCACACAGACAGGACAGCACAGGACTGACAGACGGACTGGGAGAGAGGAGAGGCTGGGCAGGCAGAGGATCTGATAGATGGATAGACACACACACACACACACACACACACACACGCTAATACAGTTCCTCTTCTCAATCATGTACTAACTTGAAGAGATTACTTGGAATATCAACTTATTATCTGCACAGTACTTGAACCTCTTCAATATTTTTGCCCTAACCCCTATCTCTCGCTCCACCGCCTGATTCACTTCTCCATACAGTTCACGGTGCAGAGCAGAGTAGTTGCATGTGAAGGAGATAGTAAGCAGTAATATTCAATTATTGTATGCACGGCGTCCCCGTCCCGCCCTAAATTGATTTCTTACAGAACGGGAGGCATCGCTCAGCACTGACACACAGCCATGTTTCCCCCATCTACCACATCCCACGCAAATTACTCCTCCATCTGCTCTCCCTCACCGCATCGCGCATTTACCCCTCTCCTCCCTTCTCTCCTCTCCTCTCCTCTCTTCTCCTCTCCTTTCCTCTCCTCTGTCATCATCTCCCCTCGTCTTCCCCTCTCCTCTCCTCTCCTCTCTCCCCCGTCAGACTACACAGCTATCGGCGGTTGGCACGAGCCCCGGCTCCCATACAGGACGTTTAATCTGTCTTTAATCTCTTCGCATTGTAATGGGAAATGGTTTTGTGTTTTACTATTTGATTGAAGCTGCGAGCCCGCCCCTCACCACCGTGGGACTCTGTGTTTAGGAGTGGGAGGTGTTTTCAATTTTGCCCTTGCCTCAAATTGTCTTTTATCAAAGAATTCATATCAGTAATATGATTCTACATATTAACCAGGCTGTTTGTAAGTGGCCTAATAGGAAAGAGTGGAGAGAGGAAGATAGAGGCAGAGAGAAAAACGAAAACTGGCTTCCACTCACAGAATCTAAAAAAAGAAATTGCACTGAATTAACGGTCCACATTTTTGGTTGTAATATTCCAGAGAAGACTCAAGAAAAGGTTGATAAACACCTTATCATAAGAGTGTGTTCTAACCTGGAGCTGGCACACAGGAGTTGTGAAAGTTTTCTCCCGTCAGGTTATACCATCATCATAAAGACCTTTACAATTGTACCTTTAATAAAGCCACACAAAGAGGGAGTAGGTCTAATCAATACTTCATATAGCGGGGATTATTGTTTGTTCAGACTCAACATAGATTCAAAACATCTCAGCTCGACAGTCATGTAAAGCTAGAATTGATTTGTTCATAAAAGCAGTGAAATTTTTGATGTCTGTGTCACGTTTATGATTTTTTTTTCCCCAGCATCCCATTTTTTATTCATACGCACATTGTCACTTTAACAAAGAACAGGCCTGCGGTTAACACTGAATGGCATTTACAGTCTCTGATGGTTAAAATCAACAAAAAGCCAAACATACATATAAACACATGCACACACAGATACGCACACACACACACACACACAGCCTCCTCTCTCCTATTCTAATTAAAGGGACCTCTCTGCCCTGGGTGTGTGTGTGATATTGACACTTAGCTCCGTACAATAAACTTTATTGGCAAGCCCTGCTTGATTACAGCACTAAACTAGAATAACAAGGAATATGGGAGGAGGGGACGTGGATTATATACTAAACAGACATTAGCGGGCTCTATTCAAATATCTGGTGCATTTTAATAGCGAGCCCTGAAAGGCCTCTGTCTCAGAGGAAAGCCTCTGTGTGTGGACACCAGCAGTGAGATGAAGCTGAAATATACTGCGCACAAATAAAAAATGACATGAGGTGAAATATAGTAAAGGTAGAAAAATAGAAAGAGAGGAGATATATATTGAAGGATGGAGGAAGGGAAAGAGGGATAGATTTCCCGTCATTAATGATCTATGGAAAATCCTCTGTCTATTTTCAGATATACTGTTAATGGCTGCTCGCTGCCATTAAAATCGTTGCCGTCCTGAACTCAGCTATTCACATATTGGCTGCTGCTTCATCTAATATTCATCTGCTGGAGGTCAATGGCAGTGGTGGCATGCTTAATTTGTATACACAGAAATTAAGGGTGGAGAATAAGAGGTTTCAATGAGCACGGTGTTGAGATTCAACAAATGTAGAATTTAAACAATTATCACACCTCAAAAACCGTGAACTAACGAAATTAACAAAATAATAACAAGTTTGACTTTAGGTTTTCTAGAAAAAAAAAGATAGCCATCCACACATTTTAAAAAGTCTCTACAGATGGAGATGTGAGTTGTGTAACTGTATAAAGTTAAAACACATGAATAGAGACACAGAGGAAGAAAGAAAAAGAGAGTTTGTCTCCTCAGCACTCCAACAGCCCTGGTGAAAGAGACAGCCTCTTAAAGAGGACAGACTGCAATTATATCCTCAACAATGGTGTCTCAAACAATACCTGGAGGCAAAGACTTTGCAAAGCCCTCTTCATCCTGGACATTAAATTACAAGCCCAAGTGCTAAATCAATTAGGCTAAACCAGCAGGTGTAGCAGAGGGTGGTGTGCTGTTCATACACAAATGTAAACCTGATCTTACTCTCCTTGCACTTCTCCTTGGTACTTTGTGTTTAGGTTTAACATGATGAGGATTTAAATCAAGAGACTGACATTGCTCTGTGCCATCAGCATCCTTACTTCAGTTAGTGTTGCACTGTGCATCAAGCCTACCAGTATGACCCGAGGCCTCCTGCAGAGGTCACCTGCTATTAAATGTAGGCAAGTGTTATCAAAAAGTTTACCAGAATGAAAAAGACCAAAAGACACGTTAGAGAAAATGTGCTTGTTTAAATAAATGCAGTTTTTTTAATGCCATACATTGAGAAGAAGAAGCCTGAGATAACAGAGTTGTGACTCAAGAGCAAATGAACCGCAGCTGTCTGTCCCGCAGCTTCCACCTCCACTGAGCGACTCGTTCTGCTCAGTCAGTTGAACTACAATGACCCCTACTGGCCTAAAATGGTACTAGGATTAGTGCGCACCTCAGACAAAGAGCTTGCACTTCATTGTGAACTTGTGACTTTGCAACAGCTCTGGATGTTCAACACAAAAACACAATCAGGTGGAGAAATTAAAGAAAAATGTCACTCTCTTTTCCTTCTTGCCATATAAACTCTCAAAACTCCACACAAAAACTCCCCGTCTAGGTCTTATTGTTTTGATTCTCTGTCCTCATCTTCTTTCAGTCACTTCCAATCACTCCAAATATTCTCCTTCCCCCCTCACATCCTCCTTTTTTCCCTCTCTCTCGAGGCCTTGGCACCCTTGGCAGGGCCTCTCCCGCTGGGTGTGTTGGCAGAGCTCTGTCTCTGATTCACCCACAGCGTGCCCTCTGGCTTAACAGGCTGGCACAAGGACACGGAGCAGAGTTGAGAGAGGAGGGCAGGGCAGGAAGCATGGAGCAGCAGACTGATCGAGCTATATATTACTGAGAGAAAGTTATAACAGAAGAGGCGAGCGGGTGCGAGTTTAGTTACTTGAGGTTTTAGGCCCGTGGTTTCTGTGAGCAAGGCAGAAAATGGCACCACTCCGTCGGTTTGCACGTGTGTCTGGAGGAGAACATTAGAGTGAGACACACATGCGGCCTCACCTTGAAGAGCCACTGACCCCACACACCTTTATTGCATCTCCAATTAGAGGAGAGGGAGGGAGGAAGGGAGAGATACAGAGAGGGAGAGACGGAAAGAGAGAAAGAAAGAGGGGGAGAGATGTATTTCATAAATGTAGTTCCATAAAGAGCACTGACCCAAATGGCATTCAGTAATTCTTCCCTGTGCCAGAGGAGGTGGGATAATCAGAAACTTCATCAAGCTCACTCCTTCCTTCTCTCCTTCCCTGCGTCTGCAACACCTCCTACTGTCCCACCCTCCGCCGGAACCTCTTAAACAAAAATCGCGTGTAATAACTGCACAACGTATACAGTGCATCCAGAACACGCATCAAAGAACATCCCTCTATCCCCACTTCATCGCTTCATTTTAATTAAACAAGTTTCCTCTACTCAGAGTCTCGCCATCTCCCATCTCTTTGATCTGTTCCCATCCGACTCACAGTAAAAGAAACAGTCCATCTCCACTTTCGGAAAGTTGTAAGTGTTTGATTCTCAAGACTCCCAAGCAGCAGCGGAGCAGCATTGATTTAACGTACACAAAAAGGCATCAGAGCACTTACAAAAAAAATTACTGAAAACATAAAAAGACAGGTCCTTTGTAGAACACTACGCTATAACTACAACCCCTTACGGTCCATATGGGTCTACTTATAAAAGCAGAACAAATTCCTTTTTGAAACTGTTCAATAAATTTAGATCTGTCTTCATGACAATGTCGGCAATACATATCAAATCTGTCACCGCTGCACTGAGATGGATATGGGAGGGCAGAAATCTGAAAGAAAATAATACAATTAAAGTGTGGTTCAAGCACCAAGTCCCCATCGATCCTTTCGCTCTCTTTTCCAATACACTATGGACTCAACATGGACTTATTCTTTCTTAAGCACAACTGGGACCGCTCCCTCCCCCCCCCGGGGTGCAACACTCACACAATGCTTCAAAAGAACATTTTGTTTATATGTTCAATACCAGAAACGTCAATGAAATTATCCAATCATTAATTTCCTATTCAATACAAATTTAATGCAGAGCCACGGAGTAGCCAGCTCATATCCAATGAGGACATCTATCCCCAATCACTCAGCTCTGGGCTTCACATTGCACACGCACACACAAACACACACATATCAATGGGACTGTCCCTAAAACAGCCATTCCTCACAGACTGACTCAATACTGTAGAGAGGGGGGAAAGAAGGAAAAGAGCAAATAAGGAGGATGGGAGTGGTAGGAGAGGGGGACTTATTATTTCTTAAGCACAACTGTCAAGGTGAGAGCCTTGACACTGGACGGTCAGGCAGAGCTGAAGAGACACTATTTCTTCCTCTGGTCTGTGGTGGATACAGTTTGAAATCCTGGTTTGGTCATGCAGGAGTATGGCACCAGTGGTGGAGGAAGTATGCAGATTGTTTAAGTAAAGGTAACAGAACTGCGAAAAATCTCCATTACAAGTAAAACTTAAAGTACAAACGTATTACCAGCGAAATGTATTTTAAGTATCAAAGTAAAAGTAGTCATTGCACAGAAGAATTGACCCTGGTAGTTATATTATTGAATATTATATAATTGGATGATTATTATTAATGCACTGACACACGAAAGCAGCATTTGTGTTGTAGCAGGTTGAGATATGGCTACTTTAAAAAAAAAAAAGGAGCACACCAATTTTACACATCAAAGTCTGCTTACAGGTCTTGAGAAATGTTAACCCACATGTAAAGACAGGGCATGAAGCCTTTTGTGGCTCCACAGTGGGCGACGCAAAGTCTGAAAATTTGGAAATAATGAAAAAAAGTGGAGTAAGAATAAAGTGAGGTTACCAGACCCTCTTACTGAATTGTCACAACTTTTAATTTTGAATCTCCCCAAATATTGGCTGTTGCCCCCAGAGGCTTATTGTTGTCACACCCATAGTGAATGGATTCCAGTGTAGCCAGCGGATATCGGGGCCAAGACTTCCTAGTCTGGGTGATGGTCATTTTGGCTAATCTGTATTAAGAGATATGTGTATATAAATGCTAAAACATGATAAGTCAATACAACCACAACACTTTTGATACCAAAATGTTGTCCAGCTAGCAATAGATTCTGCATGCTCATGAGGGTATCTGTTTATAGCCATACATTGTTGGTATGTAGGCACCAGATTTTGACAAGAAAGTAGGATGTGTGGAAAAAAAACTATCGCTATCTCTGGTTTTGCTTCATCAATGATACTTTTTTTGAACTGTCAACTGTGAGTCCAACTGTGAGCACTCTTTCAACCCCTTTATAAACTGTTGGCTAGTTTAATCTATGACTATTAATCCTTAACTGATCACATGACTGTAAAATCTTCATCTGCAAAGTCAGTGTAGTGGAGTAAAAAAAGTACAATAAATAGTATAAAGTTGTATAAAATAGAAAGAAAAAAGTTACGTATGATGTTCCTCGATGTTCTTACATCCTAATACAGGGAACAGTTTTGTGTACGCGGAGGAACGCGGAGGAATTGGCTTTGAAAAAGAAATGAAAAGACCCCAAAATCTTTCATACATCATAGTTTTGACTGTGACTTCTGTGAGGAGCTCTTACGCACTCCAATCAACACGCTCATTCATAGAAAATTTCAAGATCAATGGCAGGTTCAACAGTCCCATGCTTGATGATACAATCTATAGCTCTGTGATGCATGTGATTAGGAAATGCGTGGAAATGCTATCAGTATTGAATATCATACAGGTAGTGAACCCAGCTGAACCCGCACCTGCTGTAACCCCCCGACATGATACACATCAGATAGAGCTGTGAGCCGTGCGTGTGTGTGTTTAACATGTTAGAGCTGGCGAGATGACACAAGAGCCAGGGTTCACAGGTCAAGTAGAGTCAAACCAGGTAGGCGATTGGCTGATCAGGTCTGAGTGTAATGACTAATCAATGGTTGAATGCATTAGCCTAATCTAATGGGCCAGGTGGGAGAGGACAACGCCAGACGCATGGAACACATGATTGAGCACAACATGCAACAGCAATGCAATCAATAACACATAGAGTGGTCTAGCCCCAGGGGGGGTCCCCACTACTGGAACGACCCGCTCCACATGCATTTAGGAGGCGCTCCGTTATGTGTGTGTGTAAATATGTATGGTTGGTTGGTTAGGGGAGGACAGAAAAGGAACCGAGCTGTTTTAGTCTGATTGATTGGATTATGAAATGAAATGAGGGAAATCAAAGCCTTTTGTTTCTGGCTGGCACCCTCACACACACACACACATCAGTGAGTAGCTACTGTGTGTTTATACCCACCTGAGAGAGAGAAGACAGAGCGAAAGAGAAGGTGGTCTGATTATAGGATGCAAAAAAGCAAAAAAACAAAGCTAAATACAGGAAATGAATCATCAGTCTGTTTATACAATCAGGGGAAGGAGAGGTGAGACGTTCTTCATATTTAGGTCTGTCCCAGGAGATAAAGGACACCCTCCTCTGTGCATGATTTGACCTTCCACCATCACTCAGTGACGAGCATTATGTGAACCTGTTTGTGGGTTAAAAGCATTGCTGTGCT
>JAPZEB010000023.1:14237597-14248178 GCA_029783705.1 Chaetodon striatus | reverse complement strand
GGCTTGAGCATATCGTTACGAGTTCAAGATTGTAATTAAGGGAGCCATTATTGGGCACTGGGACACATTCTTGGTCTGAATATTTTTTCATTTGCAACAAAAACATAGGCCTCATGTATTGTCTATTCATCTGTCATCCTCCGTCTTATCCTGGAGCCAGCTGCAAAGAATAAAAATGGACTGGTGACCTTGCCATTTGGCAAAACCTTTAAGGCATGTGTAATGCGAGCAGTGCATAACTCTGAGATGAGGTAATTTAATTGTTCTAAGTGTAGGTTTAACTCAGTCCGCCCCCTGGCTGGCTAGTGTGTAGCAGCCTTCTTTTTTCGGCATACTCGGACAAGCTTGTAGAGGCTGCACATAAACTTATACAGATGTCATCTGACTTATGTAAAAACAAAGGCAGACCAACTCCAAAATCCCTGAATATTATCAGTGTCCAGTATCCAACTGGGAAAAGTGGCAAGTTAAACTTCATATTTCTTTTCACCCGAGGTTTATGTGTCAGGACCAGCATTATATTTTCTCTTGTAATGAAACTCTTTCTTAAGCTTTCCTCTGTCAATCAAACCATTTGATTCAGGTGCACATGGCTCAGTGGAAAGCCATTTTAAGTGGAAATAGACAAGGTCATTTTGCTTTAACTTATCATTATGAAGTAAATGTAGATCGCACATTGTGGCTATAGAAATATGACACCATCTGCACTTATATTAGTTCCCTAGCTTCTCTTTCATTATGTAATTCTGTCTGCTACTGTGTACGATCTCCCGCAAAAATGAGGGCTTGATTTACCACAAAGAGGAAGCGTGGCAGCCATTGTGCAACCAAAACAGGAAGAGAATAGTGCTTTTGTTTTTGCTTGTAGCTATCAGTAGCTATCCCCAGTTACTAAAGAGTATCACTTTAAGTTCTTTGCAGTTGTTGTTCCCAGTAGAGCAATGGCAGACAGTGGAACAACCAAAGTAAATGTGGAAACTCTACCCATCAAAATAAAAGAGCCCTGTTGCCAGGCTCTGAGCAAAACGGAAAGTGATCCGGTTGTCTTTGCGACAGCTGTGCCAACAATAATACCGGTTGCCAGAGATAATATTATGCGTTTGATATGTACTGTACGGATATGCAGTAGCTCAGAGGAAGCACCTTATTCTGTTTGGAAAATTAGAGAAGGAAAATAAAGGGACTTTGTTAGGGTTAACTGTTTTTGTGTTGATGAACAGAGCTTTGCTTTGAAGCTTTTTCAGTCCAAAACGTAATGTGATGACATAACAGAATATCAAAAATCATAACGTAACAAAAGTTAGCACCAAACGGTCTGATTTTTTTTGTATACAGCTGTTTGACTACAGTTAACACATACATTTCAGATCTTTGGATTTTTTTCTTGGAGCTGACACATTTTTTGAAAAGCAAATGTTATTATACTGTTGTATTGTTTTAATATTGATACTAAAGCTAGAAAAGTGTTGATTATTTTTCTTAAATTTATCGACCACCACAAGCCACACCACAGTGTATATACAAGCACTGTTTTGCCTACTGTCCCCTCCCCGGGCAGTCTGGCACATGAGTAAATTCAAAACACTGAATGAAATCCAGACAGTGCATTTACATACCCAAATAACATGAATGACTGAGCAGCAATGGATGTTAACAAATTTGTGCCTGCACTGTGTATCAGTCTTGTGTGTTTAAGATAAGTAGATTAAATATTATATGTAACTGTACTAAACCTATTAGTCCACATGTGAACAAGTATACTCAATATGTGGCAGGCAAATGTGGTTGATAAGCTTCATGGGAGTTTTTTCCATATTGACACTATAAAATCTAATCTTGTAACATTCATTTGGGTAGGTTTTCTATCAGTGGGATTACTGAGAATGTTTTAAACAAACTATGAAGTATTTAGGGTAAATACTGTATGCAGGGAGGATATGTGTGTAAGCACTACTGATCCATTGAAAATATCATCTCAGTATTACGTTTGTGTGGTTGTACTGCTTTGCTCTGTGATCTGCAATCACTCGGGGAAAGCAAGTGACTTTTTCAAACCCACATAGTGACATAGTTAAACCTAGTGTTGACTCATTTTGATCCGGCAAATGCATGTCATCCAACCTAGCTTTGTGACCATCCTCCCAATCTGGGTCGGAAGATGCACAGCTCAGTGAACAGGCATTTCTGTTATCTTTATTATGTAATACAAGTCTGTTTTTGGGTATGCTGCACATGTAGTGTGAGTGTCTGAATGGTGACGGCATTAGTCATATGCGAATGGCATGCTCCTCGTTGCACATGAATGGGCTCCGGGCAGGTTGCACATGCGCTCAGTAGACTCACATCATACACACATCTCCTGTGTGAAAGGGTAATAGTCAAGGCTGAGGTCATGTCGGGTTGCCAGTCAATCTGTAATGCATCCTTGCACAAAGACTCTCTCTTCACACCATGAACAAAGCACAACAGACACAGGCGGAGGGTTATCGTGAGAATCATGCACCCTTCGCTATTTGCTTCAACACCACATTAAAGTTTATTATATGAGCTTTCATCCAAGACACCTAGGTTAATGGAGATCTTTTGTTTGACTTTCTATTTTAAAAGTTGTGTAAATACACTGTTATGGTTTGTCCGGTTTCAGAGCAACTGTTCACTCAAACAACCTGTTATTGACAATAGTCTACAGATGACATTGTTCAGTTGTCATTAGGCCATGCTTCACTTTTATTCCTGCACAGGGCACCAGTCACAGCTAGATCTGTGATTTATCAACACTGTGTCTTTATTTGGAGTGAAACATTGCATATGAGATTTTCAAATGTAATTTTTTGGCACGTTTTTTGGAGCAACACAACCCAAATGCTATTCAGCCCTGCCTTAATGGGATTTGCTGCAGGCTACATCTCCAAGCCCTGTGGATGGATAAACAACTTTTATTGTATTTTTGAAGGGAGCTATCCCTTAAAGACAGATTAGCCATGGATAAACAATAGAGCCTGGAGCTGGCCTCTATTGATGCTATAAGTTTTGCCTGTCTGTGTGAACTAGAGCACTGTGTAGCTCTTTGTGTGAACTGTGGTGACTTTGTGTTGTCACTCCCTCAACAGCGCTGTTGACGTCACAGAAGTGCGAGATCATGTGTCTTGTCAGTTTCACAATTCTGCTGGTGCTAAGTCATAGCAGAGTGTCAGATGACTACTACACATGCTGGGTGCTGCCGATGCACAGCTGAAATATCCATGTCAGGGTCTTGATGGGTCCCAGTTTCTTAGCAACCAGACTACCTAATCATGTGTTTATCTTCCAACGGACGCAGTTTATTCCAGTGTAGCTGCAGTGGTTGGTTATAGACTTCTAGGAATATTACCATCAAATATCAAGGAATGTCTCCGTGGGTCTTATTACACGAAACCCCATGGGAGGCTAATTTAGTTCATCATAAAATAGCTTGTCTTGTGTTAGTGTTGACAGCAGAATTTTTTTGTGTAGGCTACGTGTCAAAAACTCTGATCATGAGACCTAGATTTGCTTACAGTCACATACCAAGATTGCTTCTGCTAACTTTTGAAAAGGAAACCTCATCCAGCCTGAGTGAGAAACCACCTGGACTGAATTACAAATGAAATTAAATACTGATACAATTACATTTTGTAAAGAAATTGTTGACAGTATTTCAAAAGAGAAATTGGGTCTTTTTGAATTTTTGGAGCCAGTGTCTAGCTGTGATTAGTGGCACTGCATATTTAGGCAATTCTGCACTGGCTCCAGTTTTTGGACAATGATACGCACATAGTAATGTATGCTTGGTGTTCAAGGGGTTTAAATTGTGAGCACACCATCTCAAGTTAACTGATGGCAAAAGCAGATGCTCTGTCCTCCTTTAAAAATGGTGACTAATTTTACCATGAAAGGGTTGTGATTTCAATGGGCTTCATTCCTGAACAGGCTTAAAGGGACAGTTCACCCCAAAATCAAAAACACATATCTTCCTTCTTGCCTGTAGAGCTATTTATCAATCTAGATTGTTTTGGTGTGTGTTTCAGAGAGTTGGAGATATCGGCCGTAGAGATGTCTGCCTTCTTGAATATAATGGAACTAGATGGCACTCAGCTTCTGGTGCTTAAAGTGCCCAAAAAATACATTAGAAAAACGGACCTTAAAGCTCAGCTGAGGAGGATGCCACTAATGTTTAAATCTTACACTGTCACAAGCATCAGCCTGTTGTTCATGAGCAGATGCACGCTTCCTTTGGTGCAGTGGTTTAGTTGGCGTCTGTAGTGTGGTAGAAAGAAAATGGTTCCTACATGAAACTGCTCACAATAAAGTCTGTGGATTATCTTGAGTGACGTGGTCATGATTTCTGGAAAAAAAAAGGCACTGCTGTTGAGTTTTACAAATGTGCTTTTTTGGCACTTTGAGCACCACAATCCAAGTGCCTTCTAGTGCCATTATAATTTAGAGAAGGCAGGCATCACCACAGCCGATATCTCCAACACACAGCAACTCACACCAAAACCAACTAGATTTTAAAGTAGCACCACAGGTAACAGGAAGAATGTGTGTTTTTGATTTTGGGGTGAATTGTCCCTTTCAGGCTGAAAATTTCCACTCGTGAAGAGTGGACAAGCCTTTTCAGTTACTTGATCCTGTGATAAACAATAAACTGATTTTTCAGAATCTAATTAATCTCCTTCTGCTCATCCTTTACGACAGAGTCGGTATATGACCTCCTTCCCAAAGAGCTCCAGCTCCAGCCGTCGTCCACCCAGACAGATCCACCCACCATGAGCCAGAAGAGTGGGGGAGAGGCGGGACCTCCCCCCTCTGCAGCCGTGGCCTCAGGTGAGCTACCTGCTCAGTCCATGAAAACCATGATCTGGGATCAGTTTCCCCTTGCCAAACTATTCCCCAAAAGAGTAGGGGTGAAGAAACTCATATGGCCTGCATTAGCGTCTGGGGGCAACTTCACCCTTTCGACAGTTTCTGAGACAATATTTGTGACTCTGTGAGATTTTATGAGCTATGATGGTTTTTATATTTCAGCAAAGGTGTTTAATACTGCTGGCATAGCAAAGCACGGTCATATTAGATTTCCATGGGGTATATTGAGGTTTTCGCTGGTTCCACAAGGCTATATTGATACCAATTGGGGGGCGGGGCAGAGTGGTAAAGCTGATTTTTACAGTTGAACTTGAACTGTATTGAAGTATATTTTGGGATTCTCAATTTTTCTATTGTCAAGCTGAATTACAGCAACCAGCAATTAGTGAATATATGTTGTTTCATGGTTCAGTTAGTCCTGTCTGTTGGCTTGTTTGACATGCTGGTGTTAGGTGACCCTGTTAGGTACTGTTTAACAACCCTAGCAGCAGCATGGGAAGGGGCTATGCTTACCTTGACCACCTTGTGTTGAGGCTAGAGTCACCCAAACTACAACTGCATTAAGTGCCTGCAGCTCCTCATCAAACCAGTTCACTGTATAAAACTGACTGATGGAAAAAAGGATATATATTTAAAGAATCGCTGAATATAGTTCAAACCAGCTTCTAAACTCAATTATGTAACTAATCTATACCTAACTAGTGAGAGGGAATCTCAGTGTCTTCTTTGTTATGAAAATCATACACAGTCCTCTTCATGGAAAGCTTTGCTCTGAATCACAGCTCCAAGAAATGGCGAGTTTGCATTAACAGCATGCTAACATAGCTTGTTCTTTCTCATTTCACTCATTTCTTTTCAGCAGCACTTTCCCCTGTGATGCTTGTGCTCAGTGCTTTCTTTTCACTCTGCTTTTTAGGCAGTTAAAAATCTGTTTAGGTGGTCCAGCTTTAGAGATGCAGCAATACCCCAGTGCTGCTGATCCAATACTGTCCTTTGGCTTGAAGCAGTCATCTCAGACATCCCTCATGTTATGACATTATACTGTGCTCCAGAGTCTGTGTATTTTGAATTAGCGCATCTCTCAAGGTGTCATTGTAATTTTTACAGGTTTTGCTCTTAAATATTTTAGAGAGTGCCTAAAGCAGAAATTACCCATGCACATTTGTCATTCACACATACTTTTAAACACTCATACAACAGAAGGTCATCATATAATTTATTCGGGTCTTTTCAGCTTTGCAGCTAATACAGCTTTGCAGTTTCGAATCAGCTGACATTGTCAGTAATTATGAAGGTTCTGTCTCTTTATGAAACAGTGAAGTTGCCCCTAGCAATTGTTGGACTGTCTTTTAAATAACATTAGCAAACCAGAGGAATATGGTCTGATCTTAGATCATGGTTCAGGGCAGCCAACATCAGCTAAAACTCTAAAAGAATTCTAGTCTTGAGTTTCATCTAGAGAGCAAACTAACTGGTCAACAGTGTCGGAGAGAGCGCTTTTGTTAACGCTACCTTTTTAACTATCCTGTCTGACCCAGCTGGCCTTAAGCAGTGCTGATCAAAAGCATGACTACTGTAATGTCCGTCAGATCATCATTAACCAAATACACGTGCTTCAAAATGTGTATAAATAAATGATCAACTTCAAAAGTTACTCCTTCTTCAGTACATGAACTCATCCAATTTACTGATTGACAGAAGTTGAATCTTGAATGATCAGCTCTCTTGTTGCTCATTGGCTGTCTCGTTTTTATTGCAGGAAGTTCCCTCTGAGGCAGGGAGTGTCTGCATATAAAATGGTCTGCAGTTCACTGCTCCATAGGTCAGAGGCTTGTTTATTCTGTCTCCATGGCTACGCTCAGTCCCAACCAAATCTTCCAATTGGCATGCGCAAACTACTGTTTACTACTGAATGCACATTGCACAAACTGTACTGTAACCCTGGCAACCCTGGCAAATTTAATTTGGCGCCACATTACCAGCTTGCAAATTTGGCTGTACAAGAAAGTTTGACCAGATTTTGTTATGTTTCTTTCTGGCAATGTGTATGTAACAATTTGTAGCTTGCTTTTGTTTTTGTAAACAAAGCATGTCAGTTTTGTCACATTGATTTTAATTGAGAAAGGTTTTGTAGGAATCAAAACATTGTGGGACCTATAGTACCCTTCTCAACTTTAACTTCAGAATATTTGATCAATGCTTGATAGCTCTCGCATGCACAGTGAGAGCATATAACCCACAACAGTCTGTTGAAATTAGAGTTGGGAAGAGGGGAAATCAATACAAATCATGCACAAATTCAGCTGCTTGAATGGGACTGCTAGCCTGCACTGTGCTGAACATCTGTACTAACTTATTTATCTGTATATACCACCACAGATGCCACCTCTTCCACCTCCAGCCCCTCTGCCTCTTCCTCCCTGGCCATGGGAGCCCCATCCACTGGCTCCTCTACCTCATCCTCAGACCATCTCAAGGTTCCCCAGCATCTCCACTCCACTGGAGGGGATGGAGCTGGAGCTTCAGAGATTCAAGGTATGGAGGGTGCTGTATCTGCCCCCAGCAGAGGCAACAGTGGAGCAAACACTGCAACAGGAGACATAGGGTCAGGAGGAGTGTTGTCAGGGCTAGGAGTCCAGCAGCCTCAGAACACCCCATCAAAGCGGAGGCCTGTGTTGAGCATATCCCCGCCACCTGAGGACCTGTTTGACGACAGCCAGATGTCTTGCCAAGAGGAGCCTGCTGCATCTGGTCCAACAGGCCCAGACTCAGAGCATAGCAGCAGCATGTGGGCCGATGACTCAGTCTCCAACTTCAGCTTGATCAGCTCCATCTCCTACAACGACAATACAGAGGTGCCGCGCAAGTCTAGGAAACGCACCCCCAGACAACGGCCTGGGCCTAAGCCAGCTCATCCAGAGGACAGCATGGATGTGTTTGATGC
This sequence comes from Chaetodon striatus, assembly GCA_029783705.1. Classification (NCBI taxonomy): domain Eukaryota; kingdom Metazoa; phylum Chordata; class Actinopteri; order Chaetodontiformes; family Chaetodontidae; genus Chaetodon; species Chaetodon striatus. Next base: position 14,240,350 of record JAPZEB010000023.1, on the reverse strand, counting down.
TGATAGCGCCAAGGCCCCTCACTTTGTCCTATCCCAGCTGGGCACAGACAAGACCAGTCCCATAGCAAGGTAGGACGACCCTCGTCAAATGTACTTTCTGTCAGCATTATAATTTAGAGTACACCTGTCTCTCTGCAGGAATGTAGTGAAGGTCATTTCACTTTGTATTGTCCAGGGTAATTGAATTTCTAAAAGTCATATTAATTTTATCATGTGATTTTTGTTGCCCTGCAGCTCTCATGAGTCTGGAACTGCAGTGAAGGGTGGGTCACTGTCTACCCAGTATCCCCCGAGGAGTGATGGGAAAGAGCTAAAGATCCTGGTGCAGCCAGAGACCCAGCACAGAGCTCGCTATCTGACTGAGGGCAGCAGAGGTTCTGTCAAAGACCGCACACAGCAGGGATTCCCCACTGTCAAGGTTTGACAAAGAGGGCCACCGGCTGCTTTTTGACACAGGAGAAATATTAACACCTAAGTTGGAAGTGACTGAATAAGGCCAAAAATACGCAGGACACAGGGTGTGGAGTACTATGCGACACAAGAGAATGCTCATGCTTGTTCAGAAGCATCAGGAGCATTCACTCAACAACCAATAACAATCGTTGCGTTTGTTTTGCGCTATTTAAAAGCTTCAGTTGGTAGCCTGGTATATTCTGTGTGGTTCATAGTTTCTGACAAATCAACAACAGACTCCATTTTAAGAGGAAAAACGATTAAACACTAGATCATCCAGTAATAACTTTACCTGTTACAGATGAATCTGTGCAAGGAAGTGAAGGAATAGCGCCAGTCCTTGATTTATCAATAAGGCACTTAACCCTTGACTGCTCCACTGGGGCTGCTTAGTGGCCAGCAGATAAAACTGTGGCTGTGCTGAGCAGCTCCCAGCTGTTATTGTGTGTGAGGTATGAAGCACTCAACGAAATGGCCCCGAAAATCATCAGTGCACATGTATGATAACAACAGTAAAGATGTACTAATTGAATATGTGCCTTAAGCAAAGTATTCCCCTTGTTTATTTTTGTGAAATCCATCCAAAGAGAAAACGGATCTCTTTTTTGGCACATCTGGCCAGCATCCACACATTACATCGCACCTTTCAGTATGCATGGTTTTAGTGTGCACTCTAATTAAGGCTTTAGTAAGGAAGCATCACTCGGTATGAATTAGGCAATTGCTTCGTGACCGGTGTGCTTTGGCTTTTGGGTTTCAAACTTTATTCTTGAATAATTTTATGATTTCCATTATAAGCAGGGGTCGTTATAAGTTGTTTACACACAGTTTCTTTCTTTGTTCTCAGTTGGAAGGTGTGAATGAACCAGTTGTGCTGCAGGTGTTTGTAGCGAATGATGCAGGCAGAGTAAAGCCTCACGGTTTCTACCAGGCATGCAGAGTGACAGGACGCAACACCACTGCCTGCAAGGAGGTGGACATAGAGGGCACCACTGTTATTGAGATTCCTCTGGAGCCAAGCAATGACATGACACTCGCGTAAGGGGTTATTGTCTGTGCATAATTCTGGGTCAGTTAATACTTACACTGTGTTTGTGTTTACAGAGTACTAGGTGTGCTTGTGATGTATTTCCAATTCTTTGGTGTTTCTACAGGGTGGACCGTGTAGGGATTTTGAAGCTGCGTAATGCAGATGTGGAGGCTCGTATTGGTGTGGCAGGGTCCAAGAAGAAGAGCACGCGTGCCAGGCTGGCCTTCAGAGTCAACATCCCCCAACCTGACGGATCAGTCCTTACTCTACAGGCCACCTCATCACCCATCCTCTGCAGTAAGTCAGGCACAGTATGAACCAAAATAAATAAACAACCAAAACAACTATAACATCAGTTTAAAGCTACAAAGGTAACGGCCACTGCCAGTTTAGATGAGGCTAAGTGCTGGGAAAGTTGTGTTTCCAGTAGTCTGGCTCACAGAATGTCAACTATGAGTATGAATCTGTCATTGGCCTACTTAAAAGCATGTTACCATTTTCAAAGTCCCCGTCACAACATGTGACTAGTCTTGCATAGCCATACCTTTATCCACACTTTTGTTTGGTGGTGTGTGTGAAACAACAACAACAACAACAACCTCCAAGCTAGCAACCCACATGCTCAGAGGTATTTTAATATTTTATGTGGCATTTTTTAATGCAAGCGCTCACCTCTCAACCACAACCAGTTCCTCCGGACACTATTTTGCAAGAGCCTCATTGCTACATTTTGGGTTTAGTACTGCCCAAGATGATTGTGATTGGTCTAAAGAAATAGAAACAACCATAGGTCTTTGTGAGACTATGTTTCCAGTGATGTTTGGTGTGAGGCTTTCATCAAACATAGCATTAAGGGTGATCACACTGCAGAACCTTCTTTGTGTTTTAGTCTTTCGCATGTTCTCTGGTGAACATTATTATTGTTTTTATCTTTATTCTATTTAATGTCTTTTTTTTTGTCTTGTGCTACTGTGACATTTGAATTTCCCCTCTGGGGGATCAATAAAGTATCGTTATTACCTCAGATGTCATGTGAGTTTTGATCCTTTGACTCTTCTGTCATTCTCTAGCCCAGCCAGCAGGAGTGCCAGAGATCCTGAAGAAGAGTCTTCACAGCTGCTCAGTGAGAGGAGGAGAGGAAGTTTTTATCATCGGAAAGAACTTCCTCAAAGGAACCAAAGTTATTTTCCAGGAGAATATTGCAGGTGCTGTGGCCAGCTTGGTGTTGCCAATGTTGTATATCAGTGTAATTTGTTTGGATAAGGGTTTC
>JAPZEB010000023.1:14197116-14211893 GCA_029783705.1 Chaetodon striatus | reverse complement strand
GGTATATATGTTTCTGTTTCCCCTTTTTTTCCCTTTAAATTCCTTGTTGTCATTTATTTTCTGTTACGTGCATTCCTTTTAAAAAGTGTTAACAAAGACCGTATAAATTTCCACAATACTATACTTTACTAAATGCCATCAAAGGCATATTCAAATATCATAAAGGGGCGCTCCACTGATTTTACACATGATCAGCTGGCTACTCAGCCTGTGAAAACAGCTGTGTAATGTTTTCTGAGGCTCAGGGGGAGGTTTTGGAGGTCCGTAATTGTGTGACTTGGGTGATCTTGGCTTAGGATCCAAAAACACAAATCCATAACAAAAATCCAGCCTTACAAACTTTGACAGACATGGGTATCTAGCAAGAGACAATTTTGAGTTGCATTACAAATGAAATATCCAGTCTTCTGAAGGGATGTAAAACAGTGACTGAAACTTATTTATTCGCCCCTTTCTTTATTTTTATTATTGTTCATTATTTAATCTGGTTCTCCCGTGTTCATCAGATGCTTTCACTATGTCACTCACCTGCAAAACTATTTGAGACGTCGAGAACTTTTTTCTGCCATGATCCCAGGAGGACACCGACCACTCGTTTCTGATTGCCAACTTTTCCTATCCTGTAGATTGACAGAAATTGTTAGTTAACTACAGTATTATCAGAAGTGTCCGCGATGAGTCATAAACATTGACTGAGTTGTTAGCTTGGTTGCTAACTCACTCTTGGCTAAAGCCCAAAGCTTCATGTTGTCCATCGCTAATGAAATGAGTAACAAGATTACAGCAGTTGTGTGTACATGCTAGCGAGTTCAAAATTCTACTATAGTATTGTGTCTTTTAACAGTTTAGTACATGTTGTTTTCTGACATCTCTAGGTGACGAACTAAACTGATTTCAATGAGCTAACTAGCTCGGTCATGTCTGCATTCATTTTCAATGGGGCTCTGACTCAGCAGGGCTAACATTAGCTTAGCTTAGCAGCGACGCTACGCTTTTGGACATTTTAACTTCCGGCCTTTGAAAAGACTGAACACAGGTATTAAATTCACTAACCTGTTAAAATGATCGACCACACTGAGCAACACCAAGGGGTGAACGACCACATTTTCCACCGCTAACTCCGGCATTTTTGCAGTTAAGATAAACAGCTCGCAGCCCACCTCTACACAATGACGGCTACGCTGCACTTCCGCTTGCGTCTGACGTCTCTTCCGTTTCTCTTGGCAACGGAGAGACGCGGAGAAACTGCAGGGATAGTCTCGGGCAGCCCTTCACAGACAAAATGGCAGGAATTGAGCACGTAAGTTAACTGTGTTTTGTTTCGGAAGCGTTTTTTTGAACGTATATTCAATCATACTACTGAATGATTCATTTTTATATTAACGTAGTTAAACAAAAACACCAAAATTGTATCAATTATATTAAGTTTAAAAAGTAACTCACCTTACTGGCACTAACCTTACTGCTATTAACTTGACTGCTCACTCTGTCAAACATTTCATAAGTGCGTGTTTTGTTCAATATTTTCCCGATTTTGATTCTGCAGACTGAAGTTGAGGACACACTGAAGAGGATTGAAGCCCATAAAGGTGTGATTGGAACAATAGTGGTAAATGCAGAAGGTGAGCCAAAAAGCATAAATCTCCAGCCCCACAGTTTTCTCTGGTAGAACAGCTTCACAGTACTGTCTGACTGAGAGGGTTATAAAAGTTGTATCTTTTCAGGTATTCCCATCAGAACAACTTTAGATAACTCCACAACAGTTCAATATGCAGGACTTCTTCGCCACCTCACGATGAAGGCCAGGAGCACAGTTAGGGATATTGACCCTCAGAATGACCTCACCTTCCTCCGTGTGCGCTCCAAGAAACATGAGATTTTGATTGCACCAGGTGAGTTAGAGTTGTTGACTTAATGAAGATCACTGAAACAAACATTTAATATTACAGCTGTAACTTAGAATAGGCTCTGCTGTTTTTTTTCACATTTGTATGCTTCATCTTCTCTTCTTTTATGTGTCTGCAGAGAATGACTTTCTGCTGATAGTCATCCAGAACCCATGTGAATAGCTGCTGGACATTTCCATGGGAGTCAGCCTGTGGTTTGTCACATGGTGGTGCTCTCTCCAGGCAAATGATTTTCTCCCCCACTGTGCTATGTTGCATCATGTACTGCCTAATCCTTCTTTTTCTACTTGGAACTCAAGTAAATTGCCTTATTCTACTGATGCATTGTTTGTTTTACCCTCTTCATTCTCATTGATGAGAAAGTCAATTTAAAACCTGAATAAATGAGATGGGCAACATATGCAGATGCATCCATACAAGTGTACTGGGTGATATAATAAGAAATTAACCATGATGTATAAAGGTATACAGCTGCTGAGCTAGCTTTGATTAGGACTGTATATCAAGATGGTGAGAGAAAAAGATCTAAATGGCTTTAGAAGAGAAATTATTATTGGCCCACGAGAGCACCTGTAACAAAGACTGCTCTGTTGTCTTACGCTAAGAAATCCTTGTGACTGAGCTGAACAGGAACAGTGACTAAAGAGGAATCTGCATTCAACTCTGAATGTCTGAATGTTTGACCCTGTGTGGGGTCCCGGTGGCTCTGTAGTAGGTCTTATAACTGAGTCCATTCGTCCCCTTAAAAACAAGGGTCTCTGGAAATCGACACAAAATGATTGTAACTGATCACTTTAATCCAGATTGGTGGATAAAAGAAGATAAAAAGTGTTTTAATGCTTTACTTCAGTAAAAGCAGTAACATGACAAAGTAAAAAAATACTCATCAGTCCTGCTTTCAAAATATTAAAAGTACTTATTATCAACAACAACAAAAAAAAAAAGAACTTAAATGATCAGAGTAAGAGTACACATTATTCAGAAAGGCTCCTGTAACCCAACAGTGCTTCCATTGTTACAACCCTTATGTCAATTTTGTTGAACCTTTGAGGATGGGGAAACATTGGTGAAATCATGTAATTCACTGCATAGCTTGACCCAACATACACCTGGGCTGCATTCAGCCCCAGGAAACGTAGCAAAGCATTTACTCAAACAGTGGTGCGATGAACATGCTGTTGTGTTCCCCTGACTCACTAACTTTCCATATTTTGGGGTTTCATTAAATTAGATTCAAAGGGGCTTCATTGGCAGTGGAAACATGTGCTTACATCGCCAAAGCAAGTGTGAAATAAAAACAAAAAATGTAAGTACAATGAGTAAAATTCTACCAAACATTCATTTATATACACACTGATTGAGTAACACCTCTGATGTCCTCCAGCCTGTAAACTGTGGCAAACAGTGCACACCTTCTTGAGATTGAACATATCTCTGACTAGAGGTCTCATCAGCCAGGGTGACTGACAACACTGGTGTGGGCATGAAGGACCTTTAAAAGGAACAGTGTGTAGGATTTAGTGCCATCAAGTGGTGAGGTTGGAGATCACAACCAACTAAATACCCCTCCTTCCTACCCCTCCCCTTCCAGCTGCATAGAGAACCTAAGGTGGCCTTCAGGTAACGTAGAAACCACTGAATAGTTTGATATGCGTGAAATTGATGTGAAGCATATGCTATTGCCTTCACAAACACTTGATCTCAACCCAGTTAAAGCCCACTGGAGATTTTGGAGCCATTTTTGAACCAAAGACAGACATGGTGTACTTGCCAGACACAGAGGACCTTTTCAGGAACTATCAGAAGTCAAAACTCAGTCTCTCCCCAGATAAATGACAATGACCAATAAAAGACATTTTACAAATATTTTAATGTAAATTTCCATCAGAATGTACAGCAATATATGTTAATAAATAATTCATCACAATTATACAGCCCAAATAATACATTACATGACAACTGATTGAAACAAATATGCAGGAATTTCACAGCAAGTTTGTGGAGGAGACTGAACAGGTGACGCAGGAAGGTCAGGCGGTTTTGGGAGATTGCTACTGTAGCTTGTGCTTGTAGGAACGGGCTCCTGGGATTTTAATATTCAGAGGGAAAGGGGAGCAGAAATTACGAATTTGTGACATTTGTTTTATCTGCCTGGAACAAAAATAAATCTCATCAAAGAGAAGAGAGGGTGTAGTTTATTGTTATCCACAGCAGGCTAGTGTCATTCTGATGTTTATGTCACCCATAAACAATTAGAGATTTGCTTCAAGTACTCTACGAGTATCAAGTGTAAAGATATGGTTTATCAGTTTTGACAGTGCTGAAATGGAACTGAATAATAATTTGGCTTTTTCGTTTCCTTGACAAAATCACTTAACTAAGTTTTTAGAAATAATGCCACATGAAATCACCTTCAGAGGGTGGAAACAAATGCAATGTTGGACAATGTGTCTGAAAGTACTGTAGTTTTACTCAAGTGATGCCAATTATCAAGAACGTGTGTAGAGTGCTGCAAAAGGCCTTTTAAAAATATCACAACTTTTATTCTGTTCAAGTTTTATCAACATTTATAGGCATGTGGAGGGACACAGACTCTGGGATAGACCATCTGAGTAATCTTCACGACAGCTTTGTAATGTTGTGAGACAAAAACTGACATTTGCCATGTTGTCTTCCACCCCCAGTGCATCTGGGTCCAAACATTTTGACATCACATAACATTTTTTTGAAATACAACTGTCCTAACATCCTTCATTTTCTAAACATTGTTTTTATTCTGACCAGCAGCAATTCAAACAAAACATATGGCTTCCCACAAATAATGGTTAAAACAATAAAACATACAAAATTCTTCATCTATCACAAGAGACATTACCAATGGAAAATTTATTAAACCTCAAAAAACTTCATTGATATCATTTGCCATTATATAGATAATATCTTTTTAGATGTTTCCTATCCTCTGCAGGAGCTTTACCCGCACACAAGCTGCTTCATCTGTCAGATACGGTGCTAAGTAGACACTACAACATTATACCACACAGAGGACGGTCAAGTATTCACTCCAATTCCACTTCAAGTGCATCCTATCAAGTTTAAGGCCTGAGGTGTGCTTTGATTCCTTGACTCAATTTTCATTCTCTGAGTATTAACCGAGTGACCACTGCATGCTTCATCTCTTCTCATTGCTGTCCACAGAGGCTACAGGTTTGTGCCGAGTGATGCGTGTCATTAGTGTGGGTCGATATAGTTTATGCAGAAACGTACATGATATGAATTACATGGTGGAAAAGTCCTTAAAGCTAACTCGGAGACTAATGGGAGTGGTTAGCTGCGAAAGATGCTGTCTGACCTACACAGTGTCGTTACTATCCATGGGCAGAATGAGACAGAGCAGGAATGCCCAGACTACATGGTCACCATGGTTACCGTGGCAAACATGGCAGGTAATCAGTTGAATCTGGAACCACACAGGTAACACAACTGATTGGCCAGAGCGTGTAACAAGACAAGGATTGGCTCCTTCAAGTGCTTCAAGTGCTTCAGAGAGTGGTCTGGCTCCAGTCTGTCTTGTTCTTGTTACTGTTCCTTCGCTGTCAGAGGCGTATCCGTTGGGGAGCTGGCGTCAGAGGTCACCTCGGTGTGTGCCCGTTGACTTGCCCCCTGCCCCAGTGAATGTTCGGCAGCGTCAAACACCGTCTGAAGTGCTCGAGCTGGGCCTGCAGTCTCTCCCTCTCCTCTCTCACTTTCTGCCGCTGACTCACCAGCTCCTGACAAATGAAGGACGGACACAACTCTCATTATAGAACTGAGACTTTCTGCATGAAGCTGCATCACTTACAAACAGCACATATGAACCGAACATGGGAACACTGGCGGAAGAGATGAAAGTACAATCTTCAAAATAGGGGTTTGGACATAATCGAGGGGATCTTTGTAATGAAAAAGATGACTTTTTCTCTGAAATAGAGGAGCAATATTCCCCAGAAAATGGGAGAAATGGACTGTCTTTACTTCAAGACACGGATGCAGCTTCACTGTGAACATCTGGACAATAAAAGGACATTTAAAATGTGGACTCATGGTTATTTAATTGGTATGCCCCCACACAATGTTCTCTATGATGTTTATGTTTTGTCTAAACATTTTAAAATACTTTAAATAAAGAGTTTCATAAAGAGGTGACGTTCCACCCAGAACCATCTGCTTCTGAAGAACCCTTTTTTGGAGAAAATGTTTACCCGTGTTTCAAATGGTATTCTTAACTGTAGTTGTACCTACTTTTGTTTTGCCGTAGTTAATATCTTTATCATAATTTTATGCCATATAATACCTCATGGTCTGCTGGTATTCTTTTTTGAAGGGGTACCTGGTACTTGGCAGGGTACACACAGACAGACAACCATTCACACTCACATTCACCCCTACGGTCAATTTAGAGTCACCAGTTAACCTGCATGTCTTTGGACTGTGGGAGGAAGCTGGAGTACCCGGAGGAAACCCGCTCTAACACAGGGAGAACATGCAAACTCCACACAGAAGGGCTCCCTCCTGGGATTGAACCAGGAAACCCTCCTGCTGTGAGGCGACAGTGCTAACCACTACACCACAGGGGTAATGTAGTCTATCACTGTTTTAGAGCCTCCCTGGGTGGATTTTTGTTAGCACCCTTAAAAGGCAAAAAGGTTCTGTATAGCACGCCCAGAGATGGTTACAGGTGGAACCACTAAACCATGGAAGAGTTCTCTGTAGAGCCTCTAACAGGAGGTTCTGGGTGGTACTTTCAACAGATGGTTCTAGGTGCAACATTATTGTTGTGTTTTTTAGCTTGAACCCTCTGAAATGGTTTTAGGTGGAACATTTTTAAAAGCCAAAGGGTTCTCCTTGGCCAAAGAACCCTACTTGAGTTTACACAAATCTACATTTAGACATGGTCTCAGATACTTACCCCCATTGTAAGAGAGAGCTGCTCTGCAGTTCTGGTCAGGTTGTAGTTCTGTGCTTCGAGTCTTTTACACTGACCGTGAAGGACCTGCCTCTCTATACTCCACTCTGTACAGAGAAACACACAGATCCACAAATAAGAGCAAATTACATCCACTGTAATACCTACTTCACACAGTAGTAGTCAGTATAGTTTGGGGCCCTGATGAATGCATCATTTTTCTTCGTTTGCAACAGAAACTCTACATTTTTCACTGCTGCACTTAGAGCAATAATACCAGGCCTGTAATATCTTACAACATTGAGGAATGGTCACTGATTTGCATCCCAAAAACAAATATGTGACAGTCTAATAGAAGCAAAGCATTACTGAGATCTTTATTCTGAGGTGACAGCACTTCAACCACAAATGAAGCAGGTCAGTGTTTACTGAGCGTGGATCAAACAATCACATCTCTAAAATACCCAAAAGTATTCACTGACTCACCATCAACATACTCCTGATAGGCCTCAAAAATAGCTTCAATGCCCTGCCACTTTCTGGGAGCTTCCTCTGTCTCCTCCTCCTCATCTTCCTCCTCCTGACCAGACTCTTCCTCGTCTTCATCAGACAGGTTTTCCCGTGGCCCTGGAGCATCCCTGCTGGCTACAGGGGAATGGAAGTGATGGCCGTTGATGTGTGTATGCTGAGGGGCATGGTTATGAGCTGAACTTTTCAGCTGAGAGTTGTTGTGAGGCAACGAGCGTTCAGCCTTCATGGCGGCCTCAGGGACACAATTTGAGACTCCTTAAAAGAAAAGAGTGAGACAAAAAGGCCTGTCAGTCTTTGTAGCCATTTTTAGTACCTCATTAAAAGCCAATATGGTTACTAATGTACATTTTAAATGCTATGATATTACACATAAACACCACTAGGTGGCAGAACACTGCCGTTTTTACAGTCTCAATTAAAGCCTAATGGTTGTGCACCCATGGGAGAGAGTGGCTCACCTTTGTTCTGCAGTGTGTTGTGTGTGGACTGCAGCACGGCCTGGTGGAAGTGCTGAGCAAAGGCCTCAGGTGTGAACCTCTCCCAGGGCCGATTCCGCCCATTCTGCACAGGATTGGGCTCCTTCTTCTGAGGAGAAGCGACAACGCCGTTCTGGAGGCCCTGGGGCTTCCTGTTTGGATGAGCCTCCATGAATTCAGGCTTTTCATGATGTGGAGCAAAGGATGGAGGGATGCGGGCCATGTGGATGTCCATGGAGGGTTTGAATGTTTCATTATGGGGGAGATGTTTAGGTTTGTGGGAGTAGGGAGGGGAGGGGCTGGGAGAGTCTGGGTACAGATGTCCATTGGATTGACTCGGTAGAGGGGCTGATGAAGAGTCACCTGAAAACAAGTACAGGTCCTTAGCAAAGGTTTTTACCACTTTAATGTATATTAATGTATATGTGTATTTGATTAAGTGTCTCACCAGTTGAGGGAGCAGGAGGACTGCTGCACGGAGGTAAAGGATTATATCTGAGTGTGTCTAATGTCACAGTCTTCCTCTGAATGGCCTTCAGCAGCTCCTCTGTCCTCTCCCTATCTGCAGAGAAAAAGACAGAATGAGAACACCTGTCATTCATATTTGAAAATAGGGCTTAAAATATTGACTGGCACAAGGAACTGACGGAAAAGGGTCAGCGAATGGGTAACTTGAGGTCATGTCCAGTACAACACCATCACAGAGTATGGCCACACACATTTAAGAAAGGTTCATCCTTTCAGTTCCTTTTTTACCAGCTGTTACATAAAAATATTTCTTTTTTCATATGATATTTTCACCCAGATATTATGTCCACATTCATCCATAAACTGGTAACCATAGTTTACAGTAAACTAGGTCCTATTGCTATGTTGACAGATTAGAAAATGCTTCCGGTCACAGGAAATTAAGAGAAACATTGTGAGAGAGTGCAAATGAGCTGCTGATTATGCACCAGTGTCTCTCTAAGCAAGTAATGAACAACAAACGTTTTAACATCAGGGGGTTTGCCCTATTTAAAAAAATAAATTTTAAAATCCAGTTTTCACCTGGATATCTCTATTGTGGTTTTTTTAAATCAGATATTCTTTTTTTTTTTTACATAAATGGGCAAAACTGACAAAATATAAAGCCAAATTCACAGATTTTAAAGGAGATGTGTGCAACTTCCAGAGCACATCTATAATTTAGAGTCTTAGCCATGATTGTCTGCACACTGTTCTTAACAGCTAACAGTAGCTAACAGTGCTGACTCAAACAGTGCTAACAATGGCAACGGTTCTGACAGAGCTAACATTAGCCCCTTTTACACTGCTTATACAGGGCAGGAATATCATGCCATTATGCCGCCTCTGTGTTCTGTATATAAGGTATGAGATGGCATCCTGGGCAGCACAGGTGTGACAAAATGACATGTGTGACCCACTGCAGGAGATTTACACAGTAGTTGTTGGCAATTAGCAGCTAACTCAAAGAAGCAGAGGATAAGATCCATATCACAGGAACGGTAAATGATTGTTATTGAAACCTTAATGCAATTGTTATTGTTTAGAAAGTGCTGCCGATGCGAATGTTTTATGTCACAGTAGAGGCCAAAGCTGATGTCACACCTGTCATGCCTCTTTTGATTTTGCAAACCTGCGATGCAGTGTATGATTAGACATTGGAGCAGTTTGATGCTGCCATTTTTTGGTTCTGTGTTAAAATGCAAAGGCAGCATACAGAAGGGACTGTGTAGTGGCCCTATAGTGCAATCTCCTCTGTCTGCCTTGGGAAGAAACCGGAGGGTAGGCGCTACGCTTCTGCGACAACACTGTCCCGTATGAGTGCAGAGCGGCGGTGATTAGCTAGCCTGCAGAAAACACTCATAGGGACTCACATGCACTAACATGCACATGTGTTCAGACCACCTACTACAACATCAGATAGAGAAGCTCAGATTACAACACACACAAAGGGAACTGAACTTCACTCTCTGTTCAGGACACTGTTACTAAACTTATCTTTACATAGCAAAAGGGTGGTTTGCTGCTGTATTAATGTTCTGAATGTCACATACAGAACCTTTATAAGTAATGCAAACTCATGTTTATTGCGGTGTTAATCTATTAAAAAAACACTCTCACATAAAGTATTTATATTGTATCCATATATTTTAAAGACCATATCAAAATCTTCCTTGACATAGAATTTTGCAATTTTTTAAAAACGTATATATCTACATTTTTACATTACAAATAAAGTAGTTTAACAGGTTTTTAAAAGAAATTCATAGGGTTTTGACAGATACTATATATTAGCAGGCTGTGAAAGTAAAGAGAAAGTAAACCTCCTCTCGAGATGCCTCCTAACTTTATTTTCTTCTCACCCCTCCTACAGCCGCGGTAAAAAGCAAAACTGAGAGAAACCGAGGGTTGTATTTTTCCACGGGGAATCACCAGAACAACTGTGAGGAGAGCAGAGTAGCACGTAGGATGTGTGTGGATACTAAACAGGCTGTTACCTCTCCTCTGCTGTGGGCTGACATGGGACAGGTTGAACATAAGGAGGAAGTCTTTTTTCTCATCCAGTTCGGGGGTGCTGTCCATCTGCTCGGCAGAGTACGGGGTAGTTAAGGGAGCTGTAGGTGTTGAAGGTGATGAGGCCTTCCTCTTGCCCCGCACGGCCGGCGGAGAGAGGCTGCGCTCTCTCATCATCCTCCTCCTCTTCCTCCTCTTTCGTGCCAGGAGCTCATCGCGATGGGCCAGCGTGGTCAGACCACACACACGCAGAAAATCCACTTTCTTTGGATAGAGACATTTGGGCAGGTTAATATCACTCTGACAAACATTTTCAAACCTTGCGTGTATATACGAAATCTGTCTTGTTAATGCACCTCAGACGAGGTGTCCAGCTTGAGTGGGGGCTGTTCTGTCACTCTCCTCAAATGGGCTTTCACCTCCTCCTCGTCACTCTCATCATATGACTCGTCCAGGTCGTAGTAATAACCTGGTGAGAGGAGAGAAACGGAGATCTTTTATTAGAAACACATTACAGCAGTATGTAGTCATCTCTCCTGCCTACCACATCCCCTCCTGCTCATTAATCCCCTCTCTATCCACCTCATCCTGCTCACCTCCTTCTCTGGCCTCCCTCCTCCTCTTCTCCTCCAGGTCCAGTTTGCTGAGCAGCCGGCGGTGCTGCTGGAGAACCTCGTCATACACCAGCATGCTGTCAGGCGGCTGACTCTGTCGCTCCCTCACCGGAGACGGAGAAGCTGCCTGACACCGTCCCAAAAGGTCAGTGCAGGCACCAGGAATAGACGGAGGCGCACAGGACCTCTGGTGGAGGTTATTGATGTGATGCCTGTGATAGAGACTCTGAATGGCTCTGTCCTGCTCTGCTTTGTTCCAGGAACCTGCTTCTTGTAAACTAGCTCCCCTCAGCGAGGTATACCTCTCTGTGCCCTCCGTCCTCCTCCTGCCTCCTTCTTCCAGCTTCTCCCCCCAGCTAAGGGGGGGTCTCTCAGCTCTGGTCAGTCCTGGTGGTGGCCGACTTGGCGGTGTAGGCGGGTTGAGTTTTCTGCGGGAGTCTGCGGGGGTGTCAACAAGGGAGGCTGGGTTCCACAGTGTGGTTGGAGGGGCAGGAGGATGATGGGGACCTTTAGGGGAGATAAGGGGAGGTGGAGCGCCGAGGCAGGGGGGTGCATCTTTGCTGCCTGGGTTGTGATGGACTGAATTGGGTCTGTTGAGGAAAAGCAAAAGCAAAATAAAATTCGATTTACATTCAAAGACTCACCACACTAAATCATTTTGTAATTCTTTAGGTGTTTTCACCTGTGACTGTCTCTCCTCAGCTCCACCCCTTTCCCAGGCGACCTGAGGCCCATCTCCAGTGGACCCTCCCTCTCCTGGCCTTGCCCCCGTTGTCGTGTTAACCACACCGCCTCGCTGGCCCTCTGAGTCATCATGGCAGCTGCCAGAGCTCCATGGATTCCCCCAGAAGCAGCGTGATGCTTCCCCAGGTGAGAAGGCACCAGGCTGGGCACAGGATGAGGGATAGAGCCCCTGGGGGAGTGAAGACCAGGCTGAAGGGACAGAGGTTTGGGTGCTGGGAAAACTGGGTGCTCTGAGTCCTTGGCTTTATCTGGAGAAACAGCAGATTTTGGACGCATGGGTTAGTTCTTAGACGCATAGCACAATTCATGTGTGTAGACATTTGGATGAGATTTATTCAGACATCACTCAGCGTCTCATACTGCAGCTCTGACGATGGTGACAACATGATGGATCACCAGTAATATTTTAACTATGAGTTCAAGAAGAAATGTGCATGCAGCGTTGATATTTCATTAAACTTCAATGCATACAAGTCGTATATTTATTTGTAATCCATAAGGAAATCCAACAGATTGGACTGCACCATATTTCAGGTGTAAATGTAGAGAAAAGAGGGACTTAAAGTTTGAATTGACTCAACAGTCTGCAGAATTCACGAGGAACCATAATATCGAACAGAACAGCAACAGTGTTAAGACTTTTGAAATGATTACAGCTGTACCAGCTGGGCATAGGGATGGACAGTATATCGCTATTATATGGATATTGTCATATGAGACTTGATATCGTCTTTGATTTTAATATCTTGAATGTTGTCTTTTTAAAAATCCTGATATTTGATCTTGTCCATATTGACCTACTCTAGCTGGGCAACAAGAAACATGAAATATTTTCACAAAGGTGGCCCTATGATCGAGTACATATTCATCATATTCATCTGACATAGTTTATCTTAAAGAGTGAAACATCATGTGACAAGTTTAAATGTTCTGCTGAGCCATATCAAGTGCATTTACTGTTTCTGCATGACCGACCACAGTGCTATGACAAGTTGTCTACTGTTTACTACAGTGTGAAAGTCAATCTGGGACAAGGAAGGCACCCAAAAGAACACACAAGGCACATTATGCAATACTCAAGATTGATATGTAGTATACTTCACACACTGACCCACTATGATAAAGGTCATGAGGTCATTGTAAGCAGAAGTGTTTAACATTTAGCACACATTACAGCATTCAGCGAATTTCACAACAGTCTGCCTTGGTTTAGATTATGAGATACTATCTTGTGTGCAGAGTTGACATTTCGGCCTGAGGGTGACACCAGCTCCGGAGAGCAGATTTGCCCAAAAGATTGCAATTTTTCTTGTATACAAATGGAAATTCTGCCTCAACGGCTGTGCTAGAGGAAAAGTCAGGGCACCACCATTATCATAAGTAACTTCCCTTTGGGGGACATAAATATTCATACCAAGTTCTAACCAACATCAGCATCCTGAGGCCTCACAGCAGCAGGACGAAAAGGTTGTGATTTATATCTATTAAAATATCTAAACTACTGAAGAGTTTCTCTCCTCCTCTTTCATTTCCAATGAGACTGAGATTTCCAAAATTAAGGGAGCAGTTTGTAGGATTTAATGGTATCTAGCATGGAAGACTGCATATTGCAATTAGCTGAAACTTCTCCTGCACCATTGCGAACTCCAGGTTAGAGCTCGTTCAGTGTTCATGTTCAGGGGCTTTTACCAGGAGCTTAATTATCCACCAAGTTCTCTTCCTCTTCAAAACAAGTAGACCAGGTGATTAAAACTGGTATGAACACTGAATAAAGCAGCTTAACATTACAAAGCAGTGTTTCCCATTGCAGATGGGACGCTAGCCAAGCATGTGCTAATGTGTGCTCACACTTTGTCTCTCATAACTTAAGATCCAGACGCTCAAAAGGTTTTAAGCAGGAGCCGAATTATCCACAGAGGTCTCTTCCTCTACAAAACAAACTCATTCGGTGATTTAAACCAGTAAAAACACTGAATAAAGCAGTTTCATGTTAAAAATCTGTGTTTTTCTGATGATGTTTGGCTCATCATGAAGGGGCTGCTAACTGCGGTGGCCGACATGAAAACA
Organism: Chaetodon striatus; assembly: GCA_029783705.1. Taxonomy (NCBI): domain Eukaryota; kingdom Metazoa; phylum Chordata; class Actinopteri; order Chaetodontiformes; family Chaetodontidae; genus Chaetodon; species Chaetodon striatus. Next base: position 14,198,089 of record JAPZEB010000023.1, on the reverse strand, counting down.
TAAATTGCCCTATCTAGAGCCAGTGTTTGGTTTGTCTGTTCTGGGCTACTGTAGAAACATAGTGGGGCATTGTGGTGATCTCTGTAGATGAGGACCTGTACCCTATATAGATATAAACAGCTCCTTCTAAGGTAGTGAAAACATGATAATTCTTATTTTCAGGTGACTGAACACCTATTTAATTTCTGCTGATATAGCCCCATAAACCCTACACACCTGACCTTTGACTCAGTCATCTGTACTCAGAATACCTCATCTGGGTATCTTAGGCCAGAACTTAAACTTTCTTTTCTCCCTCATGTTGGATTTTTAACGCACAGAATATTCTTACAAGTTTCTTCAGCTCTGGGTCTGGTTGTGTATGTGTGCAAACATGCATGAGTGCACGTGTGTGGTTTGTGTGTGTTCGTGTGTAGGTACCCAGTCTGTTCGGGGTCAGCCTCTCCCCTGGCCTGGCCCTGTCCTCCGGTGGTGCCCTCCGAGCCTGCAGCTCAGCCAGGTAGTGGCTCTCGGCCGCTCTGACCATCTGCTGCTGTCTCTCCCTCTGCCTCTCCTTCTGTCTGTCCAGCTCTCTCTCCCGCTCCTCCTCCCTCTCTCTCTCCCTCTCCCGCTCTCGCTCCAGCCCTGCCTCGCGCTCCCTTTCTTTCTCTCGTTCGCGCTCTTGCTCTCTCTCTCGCTGGCGGAGCTCATTCTCCATCTGTAGCCTGTGGGGGAGGTTGACAAGTATGCACACATACACACACACATACACAGGGGGAGAAGGTGAGAGATGCAACACCCAACATGAGGCAGATATTAACCACACACTGGTGATCCTCACACAAACATTTCAAACATAGACACACTCGCAGAAACACACGCAAATATGCACACACACACACACTCTCCACTTACCATGAGGAAAATAATCCATACACAGCATGACTGAGCAAGAGCAGATGAACACTTAATAGGTATCCACAGGAAAAGGACA
>JAPZEB010000023.1:14131102-14141504 GCA_029783705.1 Chaetodon striatus | reverse complement strand
TGCAGCGAGCACCGGAAAGTTTCCCTAATTTTCATTTACAAATCCAAAACTTGACAGGTATGAAGAGAGTTCTGTCCCACATTCCACAATCTTACCTTTTACACAGAGCAGCAAGGCGGAATGGCAGAAATTCCCACTTTTGAACAGGCAGCGTAAACCGGGCTATCTAGAGCTCAACCTCTTGTGTCAAGCTCGGGCTAGCCTCGAAAAATTGAGGCATGTTCCTTAGGTAATCTCTACTTTCTACATTTTAGGACATCGCCATTCTATTGTACACTTTCTATTTTATATTAAAATCTTCATGATTTTTAAAAAGTTAGGTGGCATGAGTCCCTGCATTTGACTTTTTTTCTGTAATCTCTGCTGTCTTATAATTTGCACAGCGCATCTTCCTCTCTGCTCCACTGTTCTATAGACATGTCTAAACTAGCTGTGGCCCCTCCAACCATTTGACATTTGACGTTGAGCTGTGACAGTGACCCTGCTATGGTCTCAAGCTTATGTGAAATAGTGTTCAGTGGAGACATATGGAGTGAATCAGACAATGTTGTTACCCATTTTCATCTATCCATCTATCTATCTATCTATCTATCTATGTCTGTTTGTCTGTCCTGTCCATCTGTCCATTTGCAAGTATGACAGACAACACCAACACACACGCTGAGTGGGAAATTAGCCTGCTGCTGTGACATTGGTCTTCAGTGTGTGTGTGTGTGCGTGTGAGCGATATGTGTTGCTGTGTGTGCCTTTGTTTGGCCCCGCTCCGTCTACCCAGATGGTGATATCTAGTGATTATCCCTGTATGTATCTCCTCCTCCATCCTACAGCCCTTCTGGGTCAGTCAGGTCCCACCCTCGCCGTGTCACCATCCGTGGTGCCACATTGATTACGCTCCCCCGGGAAACAAAATACACCCCCGCGACCAGGATCACATGACCGGAGCTCCACAGGAGAGTTTTGAACTTCTCTCAGCACATTTCCCTGCCCTGCCCTGACCATCGAGGCGACCTCTGACCTCTGACCCGCCCTCTAAACCTCTAAACCTGTGTCTGTCCCTTGTGATGCTTTGTGACCTCAAAGGATCCTAAATCACTACATCAGATACAGACTGAGCCTCGGGCCTTTTTTTTCTCTGATATATTTTTTCCAAATCATGAAATTTTGTCTCAAGAAATTCAATCAGAATCTCTAAATGACTTCATTAATTCAACTGACAGTCACATCTAATTCTTTTGAGGATCATTTGCAGGAAGTGTGAGCACAAAGTGGCATAAGAAGGGAGGGGGAAATAGACGATACTGACTGGGAAGAAGTAACACGCTGTTGTTGCAAAACATGGCACATTTGTCTTTAATGAATTTCATGTTTGATATTTTGTAGTCACATTAGTCAACTAACAGGACAAAGGTGCTATAAATTATTTTTGATTTTACAGTAATAATAGATTTAAGAATGTGTGTGTTGCATTGCTCCTAAATATGTAACAGATGTAAGATATAAAAAGCATGTGCTGATTATGAGACAATGGGCCCCTGGGCACAGACATGCAAAAGGTCCCACAATCTCTACTACACAGGAGCAAGACACCCAAACTCTATTGTTGTTTTAATCTGTCTTTATTGTTGTTTTGCATGTCTTTGTAGTCGCTGTATATTTTTCTGTAGTTTTGTGTCTCTTTGTGGTCATTTTTTCTTAGACTTCGTAGTCTCTAGTGTCTCTATGTAGTTTTTTTGTATCGCTTTGTAGTCATTTTGTGTCTCTGTGTAGACATTTTGTGTCTCTGTGTAGTCGCTTTGTATCTCTTTGTAGTCATTGTGTGTCTCTATGTAGACATTTTGTGTCTCTGTGTAGTCGTTTTGTATCTCTGTGGTTGTTTTTTTTGTCTCTATGTTGTCGTTTTGTATCCCTTTGTAGTCTTTTTGTATCTCTTTTTGTTCATTCTGTGTCTCTGTGTGGTCATTTTGTATCTCTTCGTAGTTGTCTTGTGTCTCTGTGTAGTTGTCTTGTGTCTCTATGTAGCCGTTATGTATCTCTTTGTAGTCTTTTTGTGTCTCTTTGTAGCATTTTTGTATTTCTATGTAGTCTTTTTGTATTTCTTTGCAGTCATTTGTTTGAGGTCATTTTGAGTCCCCTCCAGGTCGGTACATGTCTCTTAAAATCTGGAATCTGCACGGGACATCCAGGGGTGCCCCTGACACTTTGGGCCCCTGGGCCTGTGCCCCATTCAACAATCCATCCATTGTTAAGGGAAGTTTTATGGTGAGGCATCAGACACAATTGATATCATTATAGTAAACTCAAGGTTCATTTATCAGTGTTTTCACGCGCTAGACTGTATCCTCAGGTCGTAAGCCATGTAATCAGTAGAGCTGCTTAGCTGATTAATCAATTAGTCAGTTTTTTTTTATTTCCATACTATGTTCATTGGCTTTTTTGTTCATTTTAAATAAATAAAAAAACACCATCAATCAGTCAATTTATAGAATAATTCAGCAGCTATTTTGATAATTGACCTTCAGCAGCACCGGGCCAAGCACACTCAGCACCGTAGGCAAGCTTCACCAGGTGTTCAAAACAAATACGAACAAGAGGTAATGAGAAATAACACAAATAAACAGCTTGGCTAACAAAGAATAATAATAGATAATGAAGAATAAAATAATAATAGGGTATGTGCACATTTGCAAAGTTCATATTATTCATCTTTTTCTTTTTCTTTTTTCTGAACTGCCCCCCGGATGGCTTTTGCATTTTAATTTTCTCTTACTCTGATGCTCTCCACACACACTCAATGCCGTCATGTCTATCAATGCTCGAGCATGTTCTGATTGTGAGGACCACTCACTGATGAACACATCAAGGTGAACTGCATTACCAGAGCTGAAGGTGAAACCCCCTCTCCAGACCACCCAAACGTTAGCATTAGATCTTTGGATCATAGTTCCCTTGTGTTCGATATTTCATTAATTTGTTATTGAGAAAATAATGAGCAGATTAATCAACAATTAAAATAAAGATAATGGTTAGTTGCAGACCTGCTGTAACCTCTGCCTCTGTATCCCAGTGATTGTATCCTGTTTTAAGGATCTAAAATTCATGTTGACCTTCAGTGTCAAACTTTGGGAACACTTCTCATTCCTGATAATTGCTTTGATTGGTGTTTTTATTACCACTATAGTTGAAAATAATGTTTTATTGATAATATTATAAAAGAAAATAATAGCAAATGCAGAATGTAACCAGCCATATTATGTGCTCATTGTGGTTAATTAGAAAATGTATTATTTGTGCCAAATGCGTGTCATTATTTCATTTATCCTGTTGTCTTCTTTTATGGCATTATGTGAAGACATCTCCACTGCGTTTGTAGATCAGTTATCTTATGAGAATTCCCTTTGAAGGTCACTACTTGAAGCGTGTATCTGATGTACGTTTCAGACAGATGTGTTAGACTGATGCATTATGGTCGTGAATCATGACTCTCTGAAAATCACAGCTCTGCCTTCTGGGATATCTGACATGCTGGTGTGTGTAACCGGTGCTGTCACTTGTCAGTCAGCTGTCACTTAATATCTTGCACCGGTGCTGAGTTAAAACGCCGAGGAAATACTGAGGAAATCTTTCTATTGAGAGAAAACATTTTATCAAGATAACGGATATTCAGATGTTTCATATTCCATGGCTCTTGAGGGAAATCCTGGCAGTCTGCACTAACTAACCAGATCAAGGATTATTCGAGCTCCACTGCCAACACACACACACACACACACCTTCACACACGTCCACAGACACACTCACACATGCACATTACCTGGGGGGTCTGAGCTCCCCCTCTACAGGCCTTCACCCCACATGCTCATCTCAATTAATCACCCAACAAAACAGATGTCAGGAACAAAGGAACGATCTCCAGGCCTGTGGGGTAGAGGGGGAGGAGGAGGAGGAGGAGGAGGAGGAGGAGACGGAGGGGAGGAAATGCAAAGGGAGGAAGGATGGGGAAAAGGAGAAGGAAGTGAATTTAGAGCTGTGGTGGTTTGTATGAGGCAGGTGACTGGAGGTTGGAGGGGCACTTATAGTGGGATGTGTTAGCTGTTTATGTGCTTCAAGCCCAGTCCTACTGTTACTGTACAACACAAGATGAAACTGTAAAAGAGTAGGAAAGGGAAAAAAAGAAGAAGTCACGACGTAAGAGGGGGAGAGGAGCGAGAGACGGCGAGAGAGTGAGAAAACAACAAAGCCCTGGAGATGAAAGACGGTCTACAAAACAATGGATACAAAATAATGCTCTGCGGTGTGCAGAAATAGAGCAAAGATTGAAAACCTGCCAAGATAAAGACAAACCCCCGCTTTTGAACTGTCACTTCACCGCGATACTGTCAGAAAACAAATGGCAATCTTGACAGGTTTCAGCTGCTTTGAAAGAGACAGAATCATATTTTATTCACAAACGCATATTTTATGGCTTTTATAGCAAAGATCGTAACCTGTTGTTAAGCACTGAATTCTTGAATCTTGTGCTAAATTATTGACATCTACATAATGTACAGATGGAGATGGAAGGAGGGGACAGGGAGGGGGTGAAAGCAAAGGACATAGGGAGGAAAAAGGAGGAAGGCTTGGAGGGAAAAAGAGAGGGCAGAGCTCGGGGTGGAGGAAATGCTGGTAGATCTGAAATTTCTTTAACGTGCACTCTGTTGTTTTTACATGCATCCATGAAAAACGCCACGCAGTCTGAAGTCTGAACATTACAGGGAAAGTCATCAATCTGTTGGCATTATCTCTCCACTGTTTCTTTTCTTCCGCCCGCCCATCCTTCTCAAGCAGCAGTGAGCTGCCTCTCTTTCCGTCTGCCTGTAGAGTGTGGACAGTGAGAGTTACAGCTCGCATCAATAACGGGCAGATAACGGGCCAGTCCTCAGTCTTCAAGCACAGCCTTAAATCACATCAGCAGTAGAGGAAAGCAAATGAAGAGAGAGGAGGAGAGGGGGGAAAAGCTTAGCACTGATAAGGCACACAACAACAACAACAACAACAACAACAACAGTGTAGCACTGGTAAAATACACACAAGTGGAGCAGAGCTGTACTGGGAAAAAAAAATTACAAGAATGCATCAATTTATGCAGCATAGAAACAAGGCTCTGTGTTGTAACTGAGAGTTCACACACTGAGCAACACGCTGAGGGAGGAGAGAAAAGGAGACATGATGACTGAGAGTGTGTGTTTGTGTGTGTGTATTTGCATATGTGTCACTGCATGTCTCCAGGCCCATTTTTTCTGTATGTTTGGATGACAGCGGCACATTACTGAGCTGCAGCACGGGACATGAAAAAGCACTTAATGAAGCACTCCATCCCACTGGCAGCCATTGATCCATGGCACACTGGGAGACACTGACCCCAGTTGTATGTATTGCAGTAACGTACACAAATACACACAAGCACTCGTGTTTTAAAGGGGAATTTTCTTATTACAACTTGGGTCTTATTGTCATAGTTCTGTCCATCACTGCTGTCTGTAACAGCAAAGCACTCGTCATGTTCACTGCTGAGCTCTGGATACAGAGCTCACTGAAAACAAGTCAAGAAACACGAGCATTCAGATGAGCATACAGATCTGAAACAGAAGCCCCTCGACAGAGAAAGCAAGCTATAGAATTATATTTACTTTATCACAGACTTCTGGGATCAACTTAGACCTACTGTATTTGCCATCATAGACGGACTTTGATTGTAACTGCTGCACAGCAATCTCCTTCAGGATACATTAAGGTATATCTTATCTTATCTTATCTTATCTTATCTTATCTTATCTTATCTTATCTCATCCCCTCTCATCTCATCTCATCTCATCTCATCTCATCTTAAAATAAGATAATCATCAAATTATACCAACCAGGAAGAAACTCCATATGACCACAAAGAGGTACAAAAAGAAAAACAGAGACAAAGATTTAGCAAAAACAAACAAACAACACGTCAAAGAGACATAAAACCCACAAAATTACCATAAAGAGACACAAAATTATGATAAACAGACACAAAATGACGGGAAAGATACACAAATACAAAAAGACACAAAACAACAAAACAACAAAATGACCTCAAAGAGACAAAAAAGGACTACTGAGAGAGAAACTAAACAACAACTAAACAACCCACAAAGTGAACTCAAAGAGATGCAAAGAGACAAAAAAAAAAAAGTCTACTGAAAGAAAACTAACAACAACAAAAAAAAACACAAACCGACCTCAAAGGGACACAAAATGACAAAAACCAACAACAAAATGACCTCAAAGAGACACAGAAGGACAAAAAACTCTCAGACAGACACAAAATGATAACAGGGGGACACAAAACCATAAATATATCTATAACAACTGGAAAGAGTAGCAAAACAACACCAACAAAAGTCAAACCACACACCACAAAGTCTACGTGTCTTGCTTCTATGTAGGAGAGGTGGTGGGGCGTTTTGCGTCTCTGTGCCCAGCGGCCCGTTGACTCATAATCCGCCCATGCTTGCCATAGTTTTGCCCACAGATAGCTGTCCTCTGTAAATGTGGGATTACCCACAATTCAGGCGTAGAGAAAGTGGTTGAGGTCATTGATATAAATATCAGGGAACCACCACTACAAAAAATAACATAGGTCATCAGTATCCAACGTAACCAGTGTGTCATCACCACCTTTCACCATCAGCAGTATGTGAACTCTGTGTGAGGACACTGACCGTGTGTTGCTGAGAGGCCTGTTTGTATTTTTCTTTTAATTCAAGTAACTGCAATAACACGCAGACCAAGTAGAGGAAGTTTGTGTCTGTTAAGTTGCATTTTTTTTACTGTCAAACACTCGCTCTCCTGTGTGCTCTCTTTCCCCGTCTCTCTGTCTTTTTCTCCACCACTACAGGGCCTGCTCTGCTCCACTCTGTTCTGCTCCGTCTCCAGTACTCACCCCTATCACAGCAAGACGGCCTCAGGCTAGCCTACTCCATATTAGCGTACACCTTAATAGCCGTAATGTACTATGTACATGCTATTTCTTTGTACTTAAAGATGTGCCTCATATATTTCTGATTAGAAGCAGACCATGCACTGTTTGGGCATCGCTATGGAATGTTTGGTTTTGTTGGCCAACAAAGATCTGCAGGATGATGTGGTTGGTTGTAGAGCTGAAAGAATAATGAACCATATCAGCTGATCAGCGCAGAACGAATCGGCAGCTATTTTGATAATCAATGAATCATGTCAGCCATTTATCAGAGTTAAATGCCAAATGTTTGCTGTGTGAAGTTTTGCTGCTTGTCTTGGTTTTATGACATTATGAACTGAATATTTTTGCATTTTTTCTTCACAGTTTTCTGACATTTTGTAGACGAGGGGAACTCAACTTGCTCTGCCTGGGGGTCACTTTCACAAAATGATTGGAGACCATGGGCCAGTTAATAAACAAACATTAGTAATATTCATCAGTTTATATAATAAATGACTTGCATGTTTGATTGATTGGATAAAATAATGGATTCAGCTTCCCTGGAGTCACCCATTGGCTCAGAACTGCTGTTTTGAAGCCTCTAATTTGGCATTTCGGCTGTTGCCATCTTGATTTTTTGGAGCCAGAAGTGACCATATTTGGATGAGAGCGCAGGGATGTGGAGGAGTGAGGAGTGGATCTGACTCACAGACTGTAGTGATGCCTTGCAGACGGCCTGTAACTGAAGCAGCCCTGTCTTTAAATGTGCATATATTTAAAATGTTATATAAAGATTTACCCCATGTACCGTTATCATGAATGCTGAAATTAGCTATAAAGGCCAAAATTATTTTTTGTACCAGGCTGTCAACATGTTTATGTCTGCTATAAGGTTGGTCATTTTAACATGGGTGTTTGTTGGGATTAAGTGGTTTCTGGAGCCAGCCTCAAGTGGCCATTAGAGGAACTGCAGTTTTTGACACTTCATTATTGGCTTCATTTTTCAATGCTGGAGCTTCCTGCTTGTTTTAAACCTGTCCATACTCCTCTTTGCCAAATCCACGCAGCTACCCTGCACAGGTCAGGTGTAAGCAGGGGTGTTTCTAGAATTTAAGGACAATTCGGGCTTAGCTTGGACCTTTGTCAGGGGGTCCAGGTGGTGATCCACCCCGGCAACCTCCATTTTGATGCCTTTTTTTTAAATTTATTTTTTTTTACACCTTATTTACATTCAAAGTACAAAAAATTCCCCAATGCGAATCAGTTTTTTTTCACTGTGATTTAGAAAATGGTCCTTGCCTATTGTGGCCCAGATTTGACCCACAGGCTGTAACTTGAATTTCTCTGTTGTAGACCAAACGATTAATTGTAAAAAATAACCTTTATTGATCAGGAAAATAATCATTAGTTGCAGCCCTTATGATTTATGTTTCATTATGACTGAAGTATCATTGTGTGCTTGCAGAGCCATCTAAAACATAAGCTATATAATGCCTTATGATGATGCACACGACACAAAGCCTAATGTGTTTTGCTGTGGTTATATGCTTTGTGAAATATTATAATGGCAAGTTTATCCTTGAAATAGCCTATAGCATATTATCATACTGATGACACTATAGGACGTGTGTTGCCATGATTGATACCGGGCTACAATAATACTCCTCTTCATGCCCATCTATAGGCTTATGTAATGTATCTTGTCTTCATAATTTACACTGACTGATGGGTTCCCATTCAGTCCATTCACCGAAGCCCCGCTGAGAGAGCAACATAATGGGCCTGATCTTGTCATACATGTATATGAATATTTCAAATCAAGCCATTGTAACTAGATGGGGCTTTAGATAAACAACACAGATGCTTCTTCCTCTTTGCTCTCGCTATAAGATGAAGTGCGCTCCGAGCTGTATTTCTCTCCCGGCCACAAAACTCGCTTCCCACAAATCATGGTGCCCATATTTCCTAATTCAATTTTTCTCTTCGTCGGATATCTCTTCCTGTATGCAAGGGATTGATGGCCGTGTGCATGTGTGCAAATGTGTGTGTTCACGTGCACATATATTGCCGTGCCTGTCCCTGAGAAAGAGATGATGTATACCGAGCTAAACGGTGTATTTCACAACGCTCCATCTCCGGACCCTTCCTGGCAGCCACGTGACGGGTCCCTCGCTCCTGTCTGCCTGTCCATCAAGCCCCTGTCATGAGCCAAAGGATTGCAGGAGGGGAAAGGAGAGCGTATGAGGGCCGTCGATCAGTTTACCTGAGCTCGGCGGTCCCGGCAAGTGATGGAGGGAGCCGGCTCACAAAGGGAAATGTAGTTAACGTTGACTGATCGGAGCAGGTGGATAGAAAAAATAGGAGGGCAGCGGCGAGGAGGAGTAGCAAGAGTTATGTTCAGGAAAGATGCTTGTTATGCTAATGGCTGGTGGATATGCTGCGGCTGGGGCGTGCGCCCAGGGCTGATGGATGGAGCTGTGGAGGTCACCTCGGGTAGCGGCTGGTCAGGAACTGGCGCAGCAACCCCGCTGAGCTGTAATGTCTGCTCACCTGAGCTGAAAAGAGGAACTGACCTTGGAAAGAAATCACTTTACATGTGTGGCTCTGCCTGGGCGTGTACATTTGTATGTGTAAAAACAAGCCATGTGTGAGCAAATCTGTGTGGGAGCCAGCATATGTGTGGGGAGGTTACAGGATTGGGGCGAGGTTGTTGGGTTATGAGGTGACTGTGAGACCAGCTGGGATTGAGGGGGAAGGGGGGTGTGTTTTTGTGTGTTTGAGGGGAGGTATGGTCAGACGTGGGGAGGGGGGGATTGAAATTCTTCCCTCCCCAATTGGATTTGTATGTCACTGGCTTGAATCTGGGTCAGGACACTGGGTCCGGTGTTTAGTATGCTGACCGTGTGAGGTCTGAACTCCGAGTCTGCTCATAGCCCTGAATGAACCCAGCACGTCTGCCTCGCTCTGTCTCCTCTCCCCCTTTCTCTCTTTCTCTTGGACCTTTTTTTTCATCTCCGTCTCTTCCCCCTCTTTCTCCTTCGTTTTTTCTCTCTGTGCCGAGAGCCTTTTTCTATCCCCTCCTCTGTCTCTCTGCCTTTTTTCTTTCCGTACCCCAGGCTTTTTTTTTCATACCCTTCTTTCTCGTGCTCTCTTTTTCACTGTCAGTCACTCACGGCCTTCTCTTCTCTCCTCACTTGTTCTATTTCACACTCTCAGTCCTCCCCACAAAGTAGCCTTTTTATCACTCATTTCCCTCTTCCCTCGCTCATTTCTCCTGCTCCTTTCATGTGCTTTTGAAATCCCCTTTTCATCTTTAGCTCTCTCTTTCTCTCTCTCTCTTGCCTGCTCTCTCCTACACACACACACACACACACACACACACACACGCACACACACTCAAACTGGAGCTCCCTGCAGGACCCTGTCTGTGTT
>JAPZEB010000023.1:14085106-14116711 GCA_029783705.1 Chaetodon striatus | reverse complement strand
TGCTGAAAAGTGACTTTCATTTCCTGTAAATGTAGATGCACTTAGTAATTAAAAACCTCAGCCCTGAAGATTTCAAAAAAGACGATAAAGGAGGCATCACTTGCATTTGTAAGTGATCTGAAAAATACAAGGAAAAAAAAAAAGGGTGGGGGCGTCGCTTGTATTCTTCAGTGATTCAGTCGACAAACTAAAGATCAGGTGGGCTTTAAGTAACATCTATAGAAACTTTGGATGAGACTGAATGATCAGTGGATCAGATCATAAGTTCTTACATCATGCCTTAGCACCAATATTACAGAGGAATAAATATCCCTGCATTAGGTCCAGTACTGATCTCTGTGCATGCTCGAAGGCCACTAGAACGTTCTCAAAAGAAACATTGCATACCTCATAAACAAGTGGACGTTGTGTGCAAAACCATCTAAAAATTAATACGTCTCAGAGAATAAAAGCTTTTTTTTGTTTCCTCTCTCTCTCGTTTGTGTTTGAGAACATAGTGTAACTAAAAGCTGACCTTTGATCTCCGTCAAAGCCCAGGCCTTGATCCCCCTCTCGTGCCGGTGACCCAGCCACAGACTACACAGTAAAATAAACGTACCTACAACTTAATCCTGGCTACAATGTCGGATCCACAGCTGCGAGCTGGGAGAGAAAACATTTGGAGAACATGCTGCATTTATATTTGGTTAAAAAAGTGGCATTTCCTAAGTGTTCAGATGTTTGGCCACCAGTAGCTGTGTGTCTGACCAGTGACTCCGACCTGCTGGTTAGAGCACACTGACCACGATACAAAATAAGCATCTACATGGCTCCATGAGTTACCCACTGAGCTGAGCTTCTCTCCGCTCCCCTCTAGATGTAGCAGCTCCCCGGTTCTCTAAGGCTTAAGTGCTTTCCTGCCCCGTGTAAGGAATATATTTACCCCTTTCAACTTGAAGGACAGACAAGAGGAATCTAAGGGGTAAAAGACTGAGATAGAAGTGGGTGAGGTAACTGTGCTTGATCTAGCAGTTCCTGCTGTGAATGAAGACGTCTAGGGAGAGGGAGGTTGGCAGTATGCTCCAAGACTTTGTGCGGAAGTTTGCTTCTTTCATCTCATATCCTTTCCGTCCCAACGCACCTGTCCCAGACTAACAGGTGTGCGATATATATATATTTTTAAGTATGCTACAAGCAAAAATCGAATTTTGGTGAGTTCACAAATGCTTATAGGAACAGTGTGTGAGACTTTGGGGGATTTGATGGCATCTCGCACTGAGGGCTGCAGCTGAAACTTCCTTCAGTGTTTGGGAGGTTTTTTTACCAGGAGCTGAATTATCCACAGAGGTCTCTTCCTCTCCAAAACAAACAGACCAGTCGATCGAGCTGGTAAAAACACTGAATAAAGCAGTTACACGTTACAAATCAAGTGTTTCTCTGATGCTGTTCGCCAAGTCAGACACAGGCTGCTAGCTCAGCACCTGCTAAAGTGTGCTCACCTTCTTCTCTGATGACTTGAGATCTAGTCGTTCAGGAGGTTTTTACCGGTACCCAAATTATCAGCAGAGGTCTCTTTCTCTCACTGAATTAAGTCGTTTCACGTTAAGAAAATCAGTGTTTTACTGATGCTTTCTGCTGCTAACTACAGTGGCCAACGTGAAAACACTGATGGCCAGTGTTTGGTGTTTTCATTCTGAGCTACTGTAGAAACATGGTAGTGAAATATGCCGATCTCCATCACCCTACAGTGATATAAACAGCTCATTTTAAGGTAACAAAAACACGCTGATTCTTATTTTCAGGCGATTATAAACTAAAGAAAGCATACGTATTCCATTTCTGCCAATAAATCCCCCTTACTCCCACACACTGGACAATAAAAGGTGAGCTTTTGACTTTTCATTAACCTCCAGAATGCTGTTGCCTGCCTGATATAGGATTAGATGTGTACTTTATTTCTTCTCGTCCCACTGTGACTCGTTAAATAAGAGGACTTGGTTTGCAGAGTGGAATCCGATATTTGCTCAAAGGTGCCATATTTGACAACATTCTGACTTTGTGAACATCCCTAATTCGATTTTACAGGCCTGACATTAGAGAGACACATGAGACAGGAAAGCACTTAGGAGTCGTGACAGTTTGTCCCAGGGTGGACGAGGGGAGCGAGGAAGAGAAGCTCAGCGGGGGGGAAATAATGCCCCAGCTTTCGCTCATACTTCCAGGTGCCTCGTTGAGTGGAGGTAGGGGCACCTGGGCTCAGCTACAGATTATGTGAAGACCAGGTGTCAGCCGGGTTGGGTCCGAGGTCAGAGTTGTCAGCATGATTCCTCCAGGGCATTGACAACCTGCTCCAGGATATCGGGGCAGTAATCTGCGATCTGCTGGAGAACAGAGTTGGCATACTCCTGCAGCTCCCCGCTCTCCTTCTCACACACCTCCAGCTCTCGTTCCAACTGAAGGGAAAAAGCATGAATTAGTCTCTTAGCAGACTTTTAATCAGTGGCACTCTGCATTTTCCTGCATGTTCTCCTGTAATCTGTATATCTGGTCTCACACCTATGTTGAGTGCATGGAAACTGATGTCTGCCTTGTAAGCCCGTTTGGACTGAGCATCTCTTGATGCCAGATACTACATTAATATCAGAATACAGAGCCCCCATCCGAGTAGATTTTTGTCGTTGGACATAATTTAGTCCATCTTAATTTCAGTATATTTTAAAACAATTTTGTTGTACATATTTTCCCGTATAATGTAAAGTTGTAGCCTTGCAACAGGAAAATTTGAAGTGTATCTTCATACAACAATCACCATTTGATGACCATTTTTTCCCTGTAATTGGGGTTTTGGGGAGTTTTTCCTTTCCCCGCTGTGAGGGTCCAAAGGACAGAGGGATGTCGTATGCTGTGAAGCCCCCTGAGGCAAATTGTGATTTGTGATACTGGGCTTTATAAATAAAACTGAATTGAACTGAATTATATATCAATTGAATTTGAGACATTTAAGGACCTTCAGACACCCTGCTGTAGGTTTAATCTTGGGGTTAAGACAAAGATTAGGTCACAAACAACCTTCTTAGGTTACAGCTTTGCTAACTTATCCAAAACGTGACGAGACAACAAGAACTTGCATCAGGCACATAACACTCTGTACGATGCAGGAAGTAAGACACCGTCAATAAGATGAAATACCAAGTTTTTAGGGAGTCCCTTTTGGAACGTGGTAAGTCATTTGAATTTAACAATGGTGAGGAAATTCTCCATTTATTCAATCTCCCTGAAAAGGCACTATCATTTTATAGGCACTATAAAATCGACGACGGGACTGCATCATCATGCAAATTACAACCCAGGATTGGAGCCTGCTATGACATAGTCAATAAATCAGGAATGAGTAAAAATAAGTAAAAACTTTCTGATTAAATTTAATTATGATCAGTTCGAAATCAAACTAAATCTTTTTTTTAGATTATTTTTGCCAATATACACAAATCTGTAATTACACATTACAATGAATAACTGGGAGTTCCCCACTACCTGTTCGACACTCATCTTCTGGAGCTCCTCCTCCCAGTCTTTGGGGTCGCTGTGGTGGTAGTGAGAGGGCGGCGTGAGCTGGCTGAGGATGCTGGGGTCCCGGTCATGGCAGAGGTCTGTCAGGTGGGCGATGTAGAGCTTGAGCTTACTGCGGTTCTGGGACAGGGCTAGAAGAGGGGGTATCATCTGCAGGGTGGGGTGAGAGGGAAGAGAGTGTGAGGCAGTATGAATTAAAAAGAGGAGAGACAAGGGTACATTGAAGTCTACACTTAAGATGTTTAGCAAAAAGTAATGCCTCTGTTTCAATGATTGCACATAATGAAAGATCCAAGCACAAGACCCCACAGTGACAAAAAAACAACAAAAAAAACATTATCATCTGCATGCACGCTTTTGAGACCTTCACCATCTCACATTAGAGCCAACCATCTTAGATGCATCATTAGAATATGTATGGATTGTTTTTTTTTGTGTATGTGCAGCTCAACAAAGTGTCGTACTCCACCTCTGATTAGAGGTTAAAACCGTTATCTAATGCAGCACCTGTTTGTGTGGGTCAAAATGTGAGGAGCTAATCGTCAGCGTCAGTGCAGGGGCATGCAAAGCTATGATGCTTCAGTTTGAGGTAAAGAGACTGAGCCAGGATCAAAATCATCCTCTTAGCTTGTGCATGCAAACACACACAGACACACACCACTGATCCCTATCCCTTAAGCCACTGAAAAGCAATAAATGAACAGTGTTAAAGACATAGGATGAGTGGTAAGATGTCTTTCTCACAGAAAGACCAAGCAATGACGACAATGGAAGGAATGGCAAAACCACAATGAATGAATGACAAGTAAACATGCCACAGAGCAGCGATGAACAAAGGTGCGACAGGTCTGACTTCTCATACGCGCTCACCCTTCTGAACAAAATGGCTGAGAGAGAGAGAGAGGGGGAGGGCAAAAGGTCGGCTACGCCCAAATACCCTCCTCATCATCCTGTTAGCCACAAGGTAAGCCAGTCGCAGCATTACAAAGGAACATTTGGTTAGTGTGTATACAGACAGAAGTAAAAAGGACAGAAGACAACTTCCATTTTGAAATCACAGCTCCCGTCAGATAGACATCAGCTCAGCATCCAGACATTACATTAACAAATCAGCATGGAAATATTACAGAAGCTGTTTTGATTGAAAGGTGGGTGAGCTACCTGATCTGGAGAGGGTTTGTGATTTGTCTGGTCAGGAGCAGTCTTCAGATGGTCATCCTCATAGTTGTCTGCCATCAGTTTCATTCTGTTCTGAGTCTGTAAATCAAAAATGATGAGAATAAAAAACCTTTCAGTGACATAACGAAGAGCAGAACAGTAATGTGATTTAAAAAAAAAAAAAGGATTACTGAAGCTGGAAAGGAAAAGATACTCATCTAAACTTTTGACTAGCATGGAAGGAGTCTCTTTCAGTCTGTCCTTGATTTTCTTAACCATTTTGTGACCAATTGAAGACCCAGGGGAGTGCAGTGTCGAGTGCGTACTCTTGTGATCTACGTGGCATGTTAATTAGTAGTGCTTTATGTACACACTGTGTATTGTAAGAGAGGACTAGGGCTGAGTATCATTTGAGTTTAATCTGGTACCGACGCTAAAACAATACTTTCACAAAACGGTACCAGCAGTACCCTCTCACTTAAATCAACGGGTGGCAAGTGATTCACTGGGACTTGTAATGGGTCTTTGGAGCTGTAGAATTTATTTACTGACAGAAAACTGTACACATAGTGCACTGCTACGTTTAACTTCATACTATCTGATCTCGTCACCGGAGACTCATTGTCACACTTCACTGTCACACATACACGTGCTCTCTTAGCTATGCACACAATTTGGCACCAAAACAATTATAATTTGCTGCAGTAGGTACCAGTCATATAGGAACTGGTGCCATATTGGCAATGGGTTTTGGTACCATAGCCCAGAGGGAACCCCTGTTGAGTGTTATATTGCTAAGCGACTCCATCACTCACTACAGAACGTTAAAGAACAGATGAAGACAGACAAACTAGAGAGCCTGGAGATCACACATTTAAAGCATTAGTGATGTAACTTTCAGGATGAACAATTTTGTTTCCGAAAATAGCGCAGCATTGACTTCATTGATGCTATAAAATGTTCCTGTGAGCTTTGGCACCCGAATTAATTTACTCTCATTGCTAAGGTATGCAGCTATGTCAAGGCAGGTGTATTTCTCAAGACCAAGGAAAGCGCAGTGTCGAGTGAAAGCTGCAAACAGCAACTCTGGAGGCCAAGCAATGAACAGACACTGTACTACTTTAATTCAGTAACATTATCGGTTTTGTGAGGTTTGTGGGTGTGGCTACATCCCAGAATCAAGTCCAGCAATGCGAACAAGAATCAGACAAAAGGCCTTTTTCAGAGCGGATATTTTGACTCAGTAAGAAAAGCACAGGTGTTTCTATTCAAATGTCTCATTGATCCGTGACAGTGCGACAGTGAACCAGCACGCACAAAACCAGGACCCTGAGACTGAATCAGCGACACAGAATTCAGACATCATTCATTTTACACTTGTGTTTGTCCCACTGAGACATGTCAATGTACTGGACAGGTCCCATCATCACAGCAGAAGATGGCAGAACTCAAATATTTTTGGCATTAGGAAACATTTTTGCAGCTGCAAATAGATATTGCACCCTTACCAGTTTTCAAATCTGATTTAACAAAACTGGATACTGAGTGATGTGATTAATGGTTTCCATTTAAATCTTGCTCATCTTTTACATAATCACCCCAGTTTATATTTCAAGATAAAGTGACCACGTGAAAATAATTATAACTTCCAACAGAAGAACATTGCATATGTCTAAAACCTTTGTGTGGAGCCTGCGTACAGAGAACCAGTCAGAAACCAGTTTCATAAGGAGCCATTGTTTTAGTTTACTGTTTAATTGGCTCGTGGTTAAAGAGAGAGAGATACAGTGTGGTTTGAATCTAAATCCAGGAACTTCAAATACTGTTGGTAGAAAAAATTACTCCTTTGTGTGACAGATAATCCTCGTGAGACATAATTTACTGGTATTTGGCGTGTATCTTTGCAGTGTCCCTGATGATAACAAACTATTGTCTCTGAAAACTGTCTTCTCATTTTTTCCTCTTCTGACACTGAGTCCCTGCGCGTTATTCCCTACTGGTGAACATGTTCTGTGTGAGGGACGTTTAGGAAAGACAAATGCTAATAACATGAATGTGTGTGATCACGATGAGGCTCTCTGAACTATTGGAACATCTCACTCATGATTTCCCCTCCAGACACCAGCAGCCTCCACCCCACCTGCTGTTTGAGCTGCTGCACCAGTCTGTCCTTCTCCCGCTTCAGCAGAGCCACCTCGTCCTGAGTCTTCTTCTTCTTAGAGGAGGACAACTCCAGCAGGGCAATGTTAGCATCCTTCTCGCTGATGGCAGCCAGCAGCGCCTCCTGCCTGTTAGGTGGGGATGAAACAACATGGCATTTAACCACACAAGTAAATAGCTCAATTATCATTTATTATTCATTGCAGAAAATCATCCTGCCAGCTGGGGAGGGCCAGAATAGGATGGCATTTTACAAGATGAAGGCAGCAATCGATACTCAGAGTCTGTTCTACTCGTGTGTGTGTGTGTGTGTGTGTGTGTGTGTGTGTGTGTGTGTGTGTGTGTCTTACTTCATCTCCAGCACCTCCTCCAGGTGTTTCCTACGCTCAGCTCGCAGGGTTGAAAGGTGCGCCTCTTTCTCACACAGAGACTGCTGGGTGGAGGCCAGCTTGGCCCTCATGGACTCCAGCTCCTGCTTCACTTTCTCCATGGCCCCCAACAGCTCCTCCATCTGGGAACACACACACACACACACGCACACATACAACAACAATTAAATCATAAATTGAGTAAAACAGATTACCTAAAACCAGCAGAGAAAGCTTCTTTTTTTTTTTACAAGTACAAACACGTTGGATGACTTGCCAGTATAAAGTGCTCTAATAAGAGGCAGGGGCAGCAGTATTCATTTGGGCTTTTGGGAAGGGCTAGGGGTCAGCTATAACACAGATACCATTAAAAACTACAGCACGAAATTTTATTTACCTGTTATTCATTCAAAAAAGGCACAAGAGCACCATTGCTTCATATCAGTACATGCCCTTATTACAACTGATTGAATGAAAGAGTAAATAATCTATCCCCAAATGATCAATTATATTGGCTACTTGACGTACAAGCCGACCGTTTCATCAGCATTGCTATGTTTCGTAAACAAACAGCAGGTAAACAAAATGACATGATTACACGGGCTGGAAACAGCAACACCTTACAAAATAATGCAATCCAACAACACCAAACTCAAATTCCCCCAAAATGATCGAACCTCACGTATACTGCGGGGTTGTTGTGTTATTGCATGAGTTGTGGAGGTGTTGCTGTTATTGTGTCCACCCCTGTTAAGTGTTGTTGCTCACTGATGGCGGGCGCACATACTGGGCTCATACCTTTGACCACTTTAAGTGGGCGAGGTTGGACTCATGCATTGGTTTGAGTGAGTGCTTCTGAGAGGCAGTGTGTAGCGGAGAGAAAACAAGAGAAAACGACAAGCAAAGATAAAAGAACTGAGAAAGAGACGGAGGCCAGAGGAGAGGAGAGGAGAAGAGAGGAGAGGAGAGGAGAGGAGGTGAAGAGAGGATGAGAAACACCACAATGGCACCAAAAAGACGAGGGAGAAAGAATCTCAGTTTATGAAGGTGTTTCTTTTGTCTGTATATAGATGTGTGAAGATAGGCATATACTGTATGTGTGATCCTTTGGGACAATTAATATTGCTTTGTCATGTTTGTTTCTGTGTGTGTGTGTGTGTGTGTGTGTGTGTGTGTGTGTTGTAACTAAGTGCATTTACTCAAGTACTTTCTTTAAGTCCAATTTTGACATACTTGTTTTTTATTGAGTGTTTCCATTTTATGCTTTTGAAAAAAATATTTTTACTCAATGAAACACTGTGCTTTATACTCCACTACATTTATTCGACACTTTAGTTACTCAGTGTTTCCCCTTGGATTTTTTTTCCTGAAGGGCCTGAGTTTTATTTTGCACCATTGGAAGATGTTTGGTGCATCTGTTGACTCTAACACTGCCTGTAAAAGCATTTGATTGCTGTCAACAAGTAGAACACAGACACAAGTTTCCTACTTAAAAAAAGATATCAAAATTGTTTTAGAGCTTTTTGAGTAATGACATTAAAGCCAAAGGTTACTACAACTACCCTGAGTATCCCCGAGTTGACCCTGTGTTTCTGATTGCAGAGACCAAATCACTCAAATGTTGGAGAAATGCAGATGAGACAGAGCTGGTATACATAACGATGCCAAATCGATCGTGTGCACAATACAGGATAAAACAAAGCTAAACATTAGTCAGAAAACAGCAGAGTGTATTGCAGCCTCTACAGAAGTGTTCAGTGTGGTATGTGTGTGTGTGTGTGGCAAGCGAGAAGAGAGAGTGTGCCGGCACTCAGGAAAGCAGGTGAGCTGGACGTCAGGTTAGCAGTAAAACACAAATATAACAATTAACGTTCAGCGTAAGCTTCAGTTTGTAAGAACTGCCAGAACAGTGAACCTATTTTAGCAGCATGTGGTAAACTGTCTTGTGTTTTGCGTCATCCACTCGACTCTTCTGATGAGTCTTCAAACTGTTTAGAGCGAATATCTGCCAATAACAGTCGGAAGCACCCTTACCTGAGAGTGTCCTATTTTGATTTATAACAAGCTAAATGTGTAGAGGGGGAAACACTGGTTACTTTTTTACATCCGATGGTAGATACTGTTTCATAGTGCACTGAGACTTGGTACAAATTGTAAAGCCCTCACTCATCACTGTATGCTTTATTCCAGGGCTGGTTGGCCTTCTTTGCCCTTTCATAGGCTCAGTCACTGGTATTTGTTCATTTATAAAGCCGTACCGGGTACACTGCCTTCGTACATTTGTACTTTGATTGAACAGAAATCTGACTGTAGTTTAAGTCTGAGCTCTCAAGACTTCTTGTTCTGCTCCTCTTACTTAGATTTAACTTGAAAAAGAGTTAAAACTATGTGAACTGGTCTCTCTGCCTCTGATTTTAAAGCTCAAGCTCAAGTACAGATGAATAAGTTAGTTGGGTCTTGTCATTGTGCCTAGGTGATCTAATATTTCTACATGTTACTGTGCATCTTTTATGTTTTTATTGTGTGGTTGTTTGGCTGTAACTTTTTGTATGCTGCAGTCTTGGCCAGGTCTCCCTTGTAAAGAGCTTGTTGATCTCAGCTGGACTTACCTGGTTAAATATGGGTTAAATTAAAAAAGAAAGAAAACAACATATAATATGCTTATATGAGATGATGCAGTACTATACTACCAATCTAGTAGTACACAAAGTATCTAAAATTGGCTCCACACTGACGAACTACAACATGAAAATGCTATTACATGTGTAAGTAATAAAAACAGAATAATAAAATGCTCTCCTACAATACAACACTGTGAGCAAAGCCATTTGGCATAATGACTGCTTTTAATTTTGATTCTGCTGATAATACATCTTTACTTTTACTTAACATTTTGAATTCAGGACTTAGACTTATGTTGAGTAGTCTTAGACCGTTGTATTTCTAAATTTACTTCAGTAAAGTATCTGTGTACTTCTTGCACCACTGTGTGTTTTGGAGGAGTCATGTACCTGTTTCTCCTGGAGTGTGCGTGCAGCCTCCTCCTGTGCCAGCACCATCTCTCGCTCAGCAGTGATCTGAACACTCTCTCTCAGGGCCTCCTCCAGCTCCTCTATACGCTCTGATTTCTGACGCAGAGTGTCCTTCACAACAGGAGTAGGAAGAGGTCAAATTATGTTTGTTTTTTTTTGTTTTTTTTGGATGCTGAACTCGTAACTTTGTTCTAATGCAAGGTTAATGCAAGCCAACTGCACACATGCCTCACCTTCACCTGCTGGGAGCTCTCGGACATGTTGTCCTCCCTTTTCCTGGCCTCCTCCATGAGTCGAGCATTCCTGCTCTTCTCCACCTGCTCCTTGTGCTTCAGAGACGCCACCTTCTTCGTCTGGTCCTTCATCTGCCTGCAGGGCACCACAGCATACATGGGAGAAGTTACATGTTATGTACATGTATGGGTGAAGACTATGGTCCCACTTCACATGGAAATGTAATTTATTATTCAATTTTAAAAGAGATGTTTTGTTTAGTACAGATATGCACCAAATAAGTTATAGTCTGATTCCAAAGTAAGCCCTTTTCACTACCAACAATGGCCCATCAAGTGCAGCAAGCATATTTAACATTTAAATTTTCATGTTTTGTTGACTCCTATATTGCCACATCAATGATCGTCCATGTGGATTGTTCTGAGGCCAGTTGTGATTGGAGCCAATTGTAAGTGAATACAGCGTCAGGCAGCAAATAAAAGGCATTTTCAAATCAAATGTGGACATAAAAAGATGCAAGCCGATGAGAATCTACCCCTTTTAAACACTGAAATGACAGTCAACAACCACAGCCTTACAGAGCTACTTAGGCCAGATTTTAAACAGCCCTGCACAGAGTCAATCTCAGATTTTACTCAGGGTGAAAGACAGAACAATAAGAAGTCAAAAAGAGGAAAAACAGGCATGAACAGAAGACGAAAGACAGAGAGTTTGATATGTCAAGACAAGGCAGTTGCTTGTGGCACCACATACTATGGAGAGGTAAGAGGTTGAGAGAAATGCGAAAGGAGAACAAAACAGAATAAAAGATTCTGGGGCCGGGGAAGAGAGAAAAAAGGGCAGATACTAACCTGGAGGCCAAACTGGTGGGGTGAGAGATTTCCGGTGAAAGACAAGAAAGCAGTGAAGAGAAAAACAGACCAGGAAGATGAATCAAGTTAGGAAAAAGAGAGAGAAGAGGGAGGGGAGGGGGGCTTATACACATCAGCTGGAGGATTATGTGGTGACTCTGGTGTCATAAGATTTCATGGTTCACCACATACACGTTCAAGTTCAAGACAAAGAGTGCAGGAAGATGGCTTGGCTATGCAAACAACTATATCTGTATAACTGGTCTGCTAATAACATTCAGCACATCAGCTCTCTGAGCCACCAGGATGCAAAATGGTAGACAGCCAAATGACATTAGAATCCATTTTTTATGTGCTCGGGGAAACAATCTCCAGAGGGGCATGATGTCATTGAAGGAAAATTTGCATCAGTCATGAGGAACAGTGGTCACATGTTTAAGATAGCAGGGATGAAAACAGAAAGCAGCAAAAAACAGCAAGTAAAAGACTCATCAAAAATTCTGTAACACAAAGTCACGACAAAATCTGTACATTATAAACATTAAAGACGCTACTTATTTCAGGGCTAAGGAACTAAAACCACCTGCACATAAAACTGAAACACATTCATCTAAGGGACAGAGGTCAAATGTAATCTTTGGCATTTTGAGCCCCACAAGCCGAGTGCCATGCAGTTCTACTATATTCAAGAGAAGACACACATCTCCAAGACGAGGAAACTCACACCAAAACCATCTAGATTAACAAATAACACTACAGCTAAGAGGAAAAACATGTATTTTTGGGGTGAACTGTCCTTTTAGCTACTGTCAAGTGACAAGGGCAGAATGAATGTCCACCTCTTTCAGGTTTACCTCCTTAAAACAATCATCCTTACAAAAGAAAAGTTTTTAGAGAGTGACTACAACATGCATGTTTCCACCAACCTCTCCAGCTCATTGATCTTTTTGTCCTTGTCATTCTTCTCATTCTCCATTTCCCGAAGGATCTCCAGCAAGCGGTCCACCTCAGCCTGGGCCTTCCCAGAATCCTCTTTGTGGCGGGCCACTTCCTGTTCGAGGTTTTTAATGCGCTCAGCCAGCTCAGTGTTGGCCTGAGCCTCCAGGGCTGCGTTTTGAGCCTGACAGAGGATGGGATGCCGGTTAGCAAGCACTTGTATTCACTTCAGCATCCGGAGTTAGGAATTAAGATAACAAAAGATATCATAATCATATAAAGTAAACATTTATCAGCATCATGTAGAGCTGCCTGGTTTCTTTATTTGAGGCTCTCACTCTCTTAAGCTGGTTCTCCACTTTGAGTAACTCCTCCCTCTTCTGCTCCAAGGCGATCTCCATACTCTTGAGTTTGGAGTCCTTCTTAAGCCCAGAGGAGGCCAGGGATGATGCATGCTCCTTCAGGTCCAGCAGAGACGTCTGCACATACACACACACACCCACATACACAGAAATATAGATGGACCTCTTCCAGCTTATCGAACTAACAGAGCATGGGACTGAGGAGACTGAAAATACATTAGATCTAATACAGGCACCCATGACTCATCGCAAAGTAAGACTAATGGAAAAAAAACTGACAGTAATGTTTCACTGTATTAATAGAATCACAGTAAACAAGAGTTTGCCTATCTTTGTGTGAGCTTGTGTTCCTGCAACCGTTTCTCACCTCTCTGTCTGACAGGTCTCCCTGCAGTAAGCTCAGTTTCTCCTTCAACTCCTTCAGTTCCTTCCTGTTACAGTCAAGCTCCTCCGTCCTCTCCCGATCGTCTCTGTCTCGCTGCTCTTTTAGACGCTCAATGATGCGCTCCTAGGAGGAGGTAAAGAATACGATCACACACGTCTGCCTTCAGACATAACTGATCAGCTTCCATATGTTGCTGCAAATGAACACTCGTAAAATAAATACAATCTACAATTTGTGCAGACATGAACTCACCTTTTCTGCAAGAGACTCCTCCAGTGTGGTGAGAGCAGTGTCAGTGTTGGAAGTGTCCGCCTGCAAAGACTTGACTCTCTCCTTCAGACTGCTCATTTGCTTCTCCTTGTCCCTCAGCTGCTCCTGCAGGTTCTCAATCTGCAGAGCAAACACAAGCGATCACCCGTCAAAACAGACATCAACCACAGGACACACATTTTAGAAGGATGATGAATGCACAACATGAGATCTCTGAAACAGTTCTTAGCCCAAATCACCTTTTTCTGGAGCACATTAACTTTGCGCTCCTTAACCTCCAGCATGTCCTTGAGGTCGTGGATCTCCCCGTTGAGCGTGCCCTTCTCTTCGGACATTTCTTGTATCTGCTTGCTCTTCTTGTTCAGAGTCGTCTCCTTCTCTTCCAAGCGCAGGCGCAAGGCATCCACCTGGTCAGGGAAAACAAAAGTGTCACACCCACAAAATCAAAGTGGTCAAAAAGAAAACAGGAAAACTTCCTTAACATATGGTGACTGGGATTGAGTATGGAACTCAGTACTTTTAAGGGTACTGACTGAATTATGTCAGGACTACAGAGTACTAATTCATGTTAAATGCACTGGTACCAAATGTTTATACCTAAGAGCACATCTGGTGTGAGAAATCAAGCTACCACTCACATTGCAGTGGGTTTAAGAGCTGAAAAGATATATTCAAGAGGACACGCCCATACTTTTAGCTACATGTATAGAGGCTGTCGTCCATTCCAGCAGACAGACAGACATAAGATTGGCTCTATGTGTGATTAGGAAAGGGCAGAGGAGCAGAACTGTGTTTTAATCTACTACATCACCCCTACAGCTTGTTCAGAAATTACATTGTTGTTATTAAAGAGAAAGTAAAGTACTGAAAAAAAGGTAACGTTGGTTTTCGGTATCAAATTCCAGGTACCAGCATCGGTTCTATTGTGAACAGTACCCAACCCCGCTGGTAACTTCTGTGCTTTTGTTTGTTCTATTTTTGGTCAGAAGAAGAGGGAACAAGTCTTTTCCCTCACATCACAACATATGTACCTCTAAAGTGCTTTTGCTTTACACCTATGCCAAAGTCCTCTGGGCAAGAGTATATACATACATACATGAGCATCTGCAGTACCTCTGTTTGTAAAATGGCAGCTCGCTGCTCCTTGGCAGTGAGGGACTCCTTGAGAACTTCAATGTGCTGCTTGCTGTCTGAGAACTGGTTGGTGAGCGTCTCCAGTTTGGTCTGCAAACCAAGCAGCTCGGTGTCCTTCCTGGAGAGGTCCTGCTTCACCTGCTCCATCTGAAAAAGATGAGGCCATGGGGGAGGGGGGATAAAAGTCTGTGTCACCCTTCTGAATTTAAGATCTACTAAAACAGTTTGGTCAAAATAAACTCCATCTCATATTGTCTCGGACCTTGTTCTTCATTAATTTTGTGTGGCTGCGGTAGACCTCCATCTGCTTCATCTCCTCCTGACGCTCCTCACAGCTCAGGAGTCCATTGGATTTCAGCATTAGCAGCTCCTCCTCCATGTCTCTCATGCCCCGCTCCATTGAATTGATTTTTGCATCCTGGGGTTGATAAAGAGGAGTTCACATACATAGCATGAACATGTGTGACCAGACACAGCACAAATATACTCACACACACTCCTTTCTTTAAATCCTCACCTTCATGTCGATAACAGTCTGCAAAGCCTTAGTTTTGGTGGACTCGGGGGTTCCCTCGTAACGACGGTGCAGCTCCTTTGGGGCAGATGAAGAAGAATATGTAGCATATATGTATAAAATAACTAGACCAATTAAATGTAATGTTACATCTACCGTGGGTGCACTGGACATTACCTCTCTTAGTGCATTGATCTCTCTGTCCCTCTGGTCCAGTAAACTCTCAAGGTGATGTCTGTGCATCTCTGCATCAGCCAGTCTCCTGGTCCGCTCCTGGTCCTCTTCTGATGCCTTGGCAGATGGCCCTGAGACAGAGCACATAACACCATGGTTACCACGAGGTAGGTAAAGCTACATTAATTTCAAAGTCTTTGTAACAGCCAACCCAAGCATTACATGACACATGGGTATCCTGTAGAGGCTAACACAGGAGCTAGAATTTTGTTTTGTGCTTCAAACTATGTCATCTGTTCAGCAGTAAAGGATACATAAAAGCACGGGAGTCACACCCCCATAGCTGACATGAAATAAAACAAATAACAAAATAGCTACTGTATTTATTTTATTTGCTATGTATCAAAGATATTCTGCAGTGTTTAAATGGACTTTGGGCTTCCTCTTAGTTTCCTCCAACTGGTTTGTGAAGTGCGATATCTCTGATAGACACCTATACAAAGGTCTCTGAGTGGAGCTGTGACAGATCCCTAGCTTCAGAAGCATGCTTGGCTTTAAAGCATGCATCGTGGTTAGTTTATGGAGCACAGAAACCCATATTTGGCCAGCGGGGAAGAGAGGTTGGGTGGAGCTGAGGGGGAAAAAGCAAGCTGCAACCATCGTAGCTTTAAATGACAGCCTGAGATCAAAACCTAGGACGAAAAATGTTTGTGAAGGAAACCCACTGACTTTGTTTCCTGATGTCTGAGATACCGTTTTGTAAATTAATCACAAACTATTGGCCAACAGAAGAGCTGCAGTATAGCACAGATCTGCACTGGCGTCAACATTCAGCCAGGCTGACATTCTTTGGAAGGATCAATTAGCTTTCAACTTCTCTCCTGAGGCTCAAACCAACCTTTGCTCTGCAGCATCTCCAGGAGTTTCTTGATGGACTCGTCTCTGGCTCCCAGGGTCTGCTTCTGTGTGTCGATCCTCAGCTCCATCTCCTCCAGGGTCTTTCTGAGGAGGAAGAGCTCTTTGGCCTGCCTCTCGTGCTCGGCCTGTAGCCGCCGGTAGTTCTCCTCCGTAGGTTCAGATGTTAGGGCCAGGTCCCGGCCCTGGATGGCGGGGTCTTGCTGGAGCAGCTGGTTCAGGTCCCTCTGGATCCTCAGCTCATCTTGAAGAGCCTGAACAGTCATCTGAAGATGCTAGAAAAAAAATTAAGAAACACAAATGCATTTGTTGACATTCATCTTGTCGTCTGTTTGTTTATTGGACTTCATTACAAAATGATTTACACAAGGGTATATGAGGTGAGGGGAATGTATATATATTGATTATCTGAATAACGCCGGAGATGCTTCCATCCCGCTTTATTGAAATGGATCCTGTCAGAATATTGTGTTACAGCATGTTAAAAATCAGCCTCTAATCATGACTGAAAATTCAGTAGTGCCCTGACAGATGCACCCACAACAGCAGGGCTTTGTGGACAGTGTTACGTTTCATGCCCAGAGAAATACAAGTGGTGAAACACAATCAGCCCCGTATAGTATTGCATTGTTTGTGGCATCTGACGCCACGGACACTTGGCAGAGCTGCTGTGAGACAGTGACACAAGGCTGTATTACACTCTGGTCTGAACCAGCTGTGAGCGTTTGCAGACGACAGAACAAAGAGAGAAGTCAGTGTCTGCCTTCGTTTTTCTCTGTCCTCCTCCTCCAGCCCCCTCCCTTTTTCTTCCTTTGTCATGCTCTCCTTCTCCCTCCACCGGCACACACACTATTCTCCTCATCACACACACTATTCATCTATACCTTGCTTCTTGTCCTATCTCTTTTCCTCCAATACTCTCACCTCTCCTCTCACTAACCCTCCCTCTCCATCACCCTCTCCACCCCGTGACTAAGGCTGACTCACTGCTGTGACTGCACCGATCCACCCCCCCCTCCACATAAACACAGGCAGATGCATGCACGGACAAGCACGGAAAAACACATACACACACACCTTCTCCCATCCTCAGCTCCCATATTCTCACTTTCTCTGCCTGAGGAGAGATAACAGTCAGGCGTTTGAGAGAGCACAAAGAATAGGAGATGTGATGCACCAACTAAACTGATCCAAACACTAAGACGCAACTCCAGAGGACGCAGTGCACACAGAGCCAGACCTCTGCTACCAGTCAAAATGTTAAAGATGCTTAGTGTGTGATGCATACTTTTTTGATTCACCCTCTCTCTCTTATCTGCTCCACTAACATTTGTACTACTGTAAAACAGTTGATCACTGGCAACTCACAACATCCCGTGATAAATGTGATATTTTATCCATGTGGCAAAGAGTGTTTCAAAAGAAATAACTGATGATGATTAGATGGGTACCTGACTTCTTTAAAAAAAATGGGAAACAGAAGATGACAGCCATTTCACACTATTACAGACTAGATAATAGCAGTTACTTATCAAAAAGAAAGACAAGCATAAATGCCTTGCAGTAGGGATTTTGGAAAAGCTGTGACTAGCACTCGCATCCGCACAGCGAGCACAGAAACAGAAATGGCACACGTAAACATACAATTGCAGACGTATGCACTGGACCTACATTTAATGAGGGCATGCAGCTTAACTAAGGTGGTAATTAGGCAAATGCCTTTGTATGTGGTTGTGTGTGTGTTTTCCGCTGCATGTGTGCCAGCGTGGGAGGTGGAGGCTGACATATGAAAGCAGACATCTTTAAATTACAGCACCCACTGATTAGTCCTGCGCTAGTCGGGCATTACTGGGAATTAGTCCACAGTGTGATTCTGTGACTCAGCAGGAGTGAAAACAGCAAATTATACACATCTGCCCATCCATTAAGAATCACAGTGAAACAAAGACTATTTCTCTTCATTAATGACACTTAATTTGCACGATTTCCACAACAAACTGTAGGGTTTAAAAACAGACCCTGCGCCTGTATTTATTCACTTATTGTTACTAAATACATTTTTGTTTAAATTTGTGCATACAGTGTGTTGTGCGCTGACACAGACTGCTGAACAAGGAACTGGGCTCAAATTATGCAAAGCTAGTGTCTCTATTCTTTAGATTTAGAGCCAAAGAAATAAAAAATGTGAACAACTGTCACCGACGTAATAACAAGGAGTGGAGGGCATATGAAAATGCTGGGTTTCTGCTCCTAAAATCAGAAATGAAGGCATTTGAATGAATGGCAACACATGTTCAACTCTAACCAGTCCTGTAGACTGTTGTATACTTCATATTGATATTTCAAAAAAGCGCTGAAAGTAAATTCTGCAGTTTTATATGGATTTCCATTGAAAGACAATTGTATAACTGCTGTTCTCAAACGGCACATAAACAAAAGTGCTATTTACAACAGCTCCTTTATTACCGCAGCTCGTGACAACACTCTTTAAGTTGGTTTCTTATTTTCTGCAGTGGTTAAACTACTACACACAAACACAGTTTTAAATTTGCACATTCCCCACATTTTCCTCCTGTTCACCACATCCAGCGATTTCTAAAACATACAGAAATGCTAATGCAGCCATTAGACTTACGGCCTCTTTCATCTATTAAGCATGAGCATATAGCTGCATATAAGAGGATTAACTAGATGTTAAAAACCTGCCTCTAGCCGGAGCAGAGAAAGAAGAAAGAGAGAGAAACACACTTGTACGAAAGCTGACACACTGGGTAAAATGCAGCCGAACATGTTCGACCCGGGCAGATTGATGACTCAGTTTTGATTGATAAAAACAGCTTGATGAGATCAGACACAGGGATTTTACAGCAATAACATCCATTTAAATAAATACAAGGGAACACTGACCTGTGCTTCATCTTGAATCACACGGTACTGTTCCTTCCAGACAGTGATCTTAGAAACCTCATCTTTCCTAAGAGCTCGCTCCTTTTTCAATTCTGGGCTCCAGAAGGTCTTGATAGAATTCATGGAGGAGCTGAGCTTGCTCTCCTTAACTTCCACTTCTCGACGCAGCATCTCATTCTCACGCAGAACCTGAGAAAGTAGGGAAAAGGAGTAGCACATAAATGCTGTAGTGTGGTCTGTCGAAGCTAGCAAATCAACCTCTACACAAAAATTCCAGATCCTTTTTAGAGAAAATTTGATAAAATCGGACAAAATACCTCTTTCAGTTGGGCCTGCAGGTCCAGTATGGTGTTGTCTCTGGCCTGCCTTAGAGAATGGGGCACAGTGGAGGCCATGTGGTGGTCCCCAAAAGCCAGAGCGTCACCTGCCATCATGCCTGCTGGCAGCACAGCATTGGCAGGCACTGTGGTGGATATGTTGGGGGTGCTAGCAGCCACAACTCCACTGCTGCTACCCCTCGACCCATATGTCACCCTCTGTCTCCCCATGGTCGTCACTGTCCCACCAGTTTTGGGAAGATGGTCGCCTGCCATGGCAACCTCATTGTCACTCAGGTACATTGGCCCCGAGGTGGCATACGCAGCGTTGAGGGACTGGATGTTCTCCATGGAAAGCGTCTTGCCTCCTGCTCCACCAGGACCCCCTCCACTGCCTCCAGTGCTGTTGGTGCGACGGTGTCCCATCCGAGGAGAACGGGGAAGGCGAGGGGAACGGCCAGATCCCTGATTACCAGTGCCACCTCCATCTCTTCCGCCACTATGGTTGGCATCCCCTCTGCCAACAGAGCGGGCACTACCGTACATCTTCTGCTAAATAGAAGAATGGAGCTGACGCAGAACTTATGACGCTGAGTCTCAGTTTGAATTCTTGCCGATTTTGTGAATGGGGCGGTCACCAATTGTGCGAATAGGTGGTGGTGGTGGTGATCCTGCTTCAACTGGAGTCGATGGGCGCAATGTTCATGATAAAATAGAGGTCTGGTGCTCCCCACTTTCAATGCTGACAGACTCTCCTCTTCCAACAGGGGCTATCCAGTGTTACAAATAATGACACCAATCTGCAAAGAAAACACAGTTGTCCTCTATAAATTGCACGGCAAGAGCATACATAAAGCATTGGTTATCAGTTGATAAGACAAGGCAACACATGCTGCATCTGCATCAAACTCTGGCCACCCCATATCAAACAACATGCAGTCCACTGGGAGTCGTTAAAGGTGTCTCTATCCATCTCCAGCACAACGGGTAGCTATATAGTGGAGGGTATATACACCTTTTTGTTTCTTGTTTACAGTATACCCACGTACCAGCCAAAAAGCCATGGGAATATATTTGAGAGCAAACCCACCTTCTCCTTGGTAACCCGCCCATCTACCTAGTTGTACAACCACCTCATCAGCTACCGCTACTCCGCTGAAAATGTGGACTTGTACATGTAATATTTGGTTTTAACATTCAGCACAATGACACTCATTAAAGATGTCCACTGTTGGTTTCACTGTCTTAACTGGATCCCCTCCTGCAGTACAGACAGTTATGTAACTGTTTAAAGTCATGTCTAAGAACAAAATTATTCCCAGCTGGTTTCCCCTAAACCAAGTCACTGATATTTGATCTATTATGCATATATAAATACACCATATCTACCTGATAACATGGATGTGGAGCAGTTTGGGAGCCACTGATTTTAGGTGTATCCTCAACAGAGGTTAAGTTAAATGCTGTATCGTTGTAACCGTTGGTAACTCATAACCGTTATGTCAGCAATTGACTCACACAATTTGACTCACAATGCTGGTAAATCACGTCAAAAGCGGATTTGTGTACAAAAATGTGTCCGACTATCTCGGTTTGTGATTCATATTTGATTTTTCAACTGAATTTCCACCACAGCCATTTAAACACTGGGTAGTCTGCGTGGCCTTGCTAGCAGCTAACGTTACGTTAACACACCGGCTAACAGCAACGCCTCACATTTCTACTTTTAACGACCGTTACGTCTAAATAATTGTCGTTTGCTTGACATGTGTTTTAAAATGGTTGGTTTATTGTGTCAGCGGGATAAATCCTGAAGCTCCCAGTCATTTTCCAATGTGCTGACGCTATGGATTAAAACTAGCAAGGGAGGGAAAAAGGGATTGTCCATGGTGGACATTGTCAGGAAAAAAATCTTCCTGCTCGTAAAACTACATGAAAATTCAAACACTAGTCTGTCAAATAAATAGCTAGATAGCTGGCTTGATAAGTTCAATATGTGCGGTGTCAAAATGTGACACACTGTGCCAAAATTAAAGCTTTTAGCTCAAGCCTGCCGATACGGTTCAGGGTCTGCTTTGGAGACACCCACATCAAACCATATCCATTTTTCTCCACCTCTACTCAACGGCTTTTCATTTAAGCTTCGGTTTTTTTCATTCAGAGCTTCACATACCTAGCTGGGAGTCTGGTGAATATCAAGGAGACAGCTAAAATATCAAATGCACATACGGTTAACGTTAGCTCGCCGTGACATACGGAGGCTAGTCCATCCAATCTATGTGGTCAACCAGAACCTCTATTTTTTCTCGCTAACACACAATAGCCAGTGGTGAAAACCTCTCCAAACAAACTACCTTTCTCGTTGTCTAGCGGAGCTCAGACCGGTGCCACTACTGAATCCTCTGTCAATCGGAAATCGGCTGCAAAACCCGTCATTTTACGTTAATTGCTCGATAGATGTCTATCTGATTTTCCCATCTTTTCGCCAGCAGTACCAGCGGCTCAGGAGAGCCAGGGCGCCTCAGTGACGTCAAGCCTCCTGTGCGCGTTCACGACAGTCTTCCTCGCCACGCTTGAATTTTAAACGCGCGGTCACGAGCTCAGCGGCTGGTGAGTGTGGACAGCAGCGGAAGCAGGCTCACCTACATTTTGACCAAAAACACACCGCTTTCAATAAATATCGCGAGATTAGTGAAAGTTGAGGTGAACTCTGCAGAGTCAAAATTAAATTAGTCAGCAGGTAACGACGTCAGTGTAGTTTAACACAATTTAGTGTATCTATCTCTAATATTACCAATAAAATATTAGACAGAGTGTCTACTGTCTCTAGCGGTAAGCTTTTCATTTTGTGTGGAATAAATACAAAAGGAGAAACATACGGCATGCTTAGTCAGCAACTACCAGCAGGGGGCAGTGCTTACCTGTGGGAAATCTTTAACTCAGAAATGGTTGCTCTAAAAATGACCATACAGTGGTCTGGCTGATTGTTTTCCTACTTTACAAAATTATATGGTTACATGTATTAATAATAGCATCTCGAATTATTATATTAGCCACTCATTATGACTTAAAAAGTTTGTTTTTTTTTCCTGGGCATTTGTAATC
Source organism: Chaetodon striatus (assembly GCA_029783705.1). Lineage (NCBI taxonomy): Eukaryota > Metazoa > Chordata > Actinopteri > Chaetodontiformes > Chaetodontidae > Chaetodon > Chaetodon striatus. Next base: position 14,094,340 of record JAPZEB010000023.1, on the reverse strand, counting down.
TTCAAAAAAAAAAGAAAAAAAGAACAGCAAACCTGTAGGTCTACAAACTGGTCTGTGTTTTAATAAAATCATATAATTTGTTAACAGCTGATCAAAGTGATATCGTTTTTTTCAAATATTATTAATTAAAATAAGTTTTAAAGTAATTTTCATAACAGAAGTGTTAAACAGAAGAAATCATTAAGAAATACAATAACATAAATAAAAAGGCAGGTTAAATTAAAAACAAAAATACTTTTTAAAAGATATATTTTTTGGTGTCTTGCAGGACGTAAACAGGGGTTTGTGTATGAATAAAAAAATATTAAATATTTTTCCATTCAAACTAGATTAATAACAATGTTGAAAGAGGCACCTAAAATCTGACCAATAAGATAAACATGCAGGATTATTATTTTAAAGAAGGCATTTGGTCAACCCTTGTCTTGTACACAGCATTTTTTTTTTTTTTTTTTCAAAATTAGAGGCAAAAAAGCCTTATTTGAAACCTCCACCTAAAAAAAAAAATAACTCAGTACAGAAAAATAAAGGACAATACATAAAATAACACAAGTGATAACTACTAATAGCAAAGTATGATTGATTGCAAAAAAAAAAACCAACAAAACAAATAAACAAAAAAACCCAGTAATAATAGATAAGATAATCCTTTATTTGTCCCACAACGGGAAAATATGTGATGGATGGTGCAATCGAAATCATAAATAAATACATTAAATAAATAAGAAGGTAGCTTAAATTTAAAAAAAAAAATTTAAAAGATATATTTATATATTTAATTGTATCTTGCAGGAAGTATAAAAAAGAATAAAAAAAAAAAACATTAAATATCTCTCCATTCAAACTACTAATAGCACAGTATGTTTGATTGCAAAAAAAAAAAACAGCAATAATAGTATCCGTTTAAGAGGAAGTGTCAGTATGTGGACAAACTTTACCTAATTAATATCTTACATGAACATATTCCAAAGGGATTTTTATTAATTAATACTAATTAATTCATGCTTATCATAGCATTTAGAGTCAGTGTTATCTGATACGACCATAAATGGTTTGCGATTTGAATTCACATGGGTTTTGACTGTAAGTATAGCCTACATTAATCTATTGTTGGAAGGAAATCATACAAAATTGATACCATGAAGGTGCCTCAGAGCGATCCGTGTATGTGTGTGTTGTGGTTATGAGGTCATCCTTCACTGGCGCAGGCGCTTTCGGAAAAACCCGTTTCTTCGTCAATATGTAGCAACTGCGCCGCTTGTTTGTAAGCGAGCCCACAAATCGCAGCTTTGGTATTAACTAACTGGGTAGCGTATCTGCCTGACAGCTGAGGATAGTGTACATGTATTCCCCTTTATATATGACAAGACGGATTAACGCTGTGAAGTCAATTTCAACGCCGATGATCGTCAGTTGTGTTGTGGATACGATATTGAGGTAGGTCGCTATCTGCCACCCGGCACCGCTCTACGTTAGTTAGCTCCTGAAGAGCTATGATGCTAAGTGTTAGCACAGCTAGACTCAACGAACTGCGGCAAACCGAAACAAACGTCATATATGTGGTGAACCACTTGGTAACGAATAGTCGCCGTTAACCAGCTTGTAAGGATATAATTTTAAAGTGCGTAATAACAACAAACGAAGCGCCACAGCTGCAAACCCGTCAGATAACATTAAATTGAATGGTGACAGAAAGGAGGTGGGTCTAGCTTCGTAGGCCGTCAGTAAGACCAGGCTAGCTAACGTTAGCTAGCTAGGTAGCAGTGGCGCTATTTCTCAATGCCTGGTATATTTCCAACTGGCGTCATACGGGACGAACGTATCCGGTGTGTTAGCACAGCTTGTAATGTTAATGATTCAGGATGGAAACTGGCCCAGGATACGGTAAAGTTGTCAATATAGAGTAACATAAACGCTGGTGTTAATTGCTAACGGTTACAGATACGTTAAAAATGGCGACACTAGCCAAGGGGAATAACTGTAACGTTAGAGTGAAATGCTAGCAGCGGGGCGGAATACATTTTAAAAAGACGTGACGTGGAAATCATTCATCGTTGGTTAACGTTTCACTGGTTAAAGATTAGCTAGCACCGGCTAACTAGCTCTGTGCTAGCGGTGCTTGCTAGCAAGCTAACAAAGAGCCGTTGCTCCTCCTTGCTTTGTATGCTCGATGTTGCCATTTCAAATGGCTGTGGTGTCACTTACGAGTCGGCGGAGAAGGAGGTACGTAGGTCAAGGCTTCCGTTAATTAATACACTAATTTAATTAAGTCGCGCCGTCGTTTCTCTCTTTTATTGGGATGTTATTGCTGCTAACATTACCAGGTTTGGTTCTGACATTGTGCTTTGCTACGCTGGTAATGGCTGCAACCATTGCAGGTTATAGATGAGTAATAAGTAACAAGATTGTCATTACAAGCCTGCATGTTTAAAGGGCATTATAGACAAATTAGATAAATAGTCATGCTGCATGGCACCGGTCTTTTCCATCTACAGTCAAGATGTTGGTAGCTCATATATCTGCAGCTGTAACGTTTAATGCTTAGAAGCGATTTTAACAGTAGTCTCACTATTAGTTACTTAGACAGTATTCACTAACCTCATAAGTAGCATTATATGTGGTTTCCTGTTGTGGAGCCTGAGGAATTATCAGCTGACAACTGTGCTCAATTAGTTACTTGTGGTCTTCAACAAATGCGAGGCACTAAGGGGTTAGTGTGTCATTCTGAATGGCTGTTGAACACATAAGGCAATGTGTCACATTATGCTCTTATAAAAGCTTTTTACACTGTCTGCTATATATATATATAAACATTTCAAGCTTAGTTATAAATTAATGGAGTGGTATACTAAGGGAGCATAGCTGTAACATACAGTAAAATTGCCTACTAGGACCTGCAATGAAGTAACCGTGAATGCAAGCATGAGCCTTACATGATATGTCCTTGGGTAGGACAGCAAATCTTATCTTAGTTTAAAGACAAATTTTTCCTTGTGAATCACAAAATGATGATTGAATATAGATGGTTCAGTGCAATACAGGAGGCTGTGCACTTCATTAGTATGTAGTGTCTGCCAGCTGTGTTTCTGTTGAAAGCAATGGTATTAAACTTCATGTATACTGTAAATTCTTCTTGTGAGCAGTTAGGCTTGTTTCTAACAAATCTTGTTGACAATTGACATAATGTTGGTTACATTTTGAAACATGTCAGGCAGCTATTTTTCTTTTTTTGTCTCTTGCAGAGAAACTGGACTGGAGCATATCCCGAGTGTCTGGCCTTCCTGCCTTTGCCTACAGTAGGAAGTTTGGTGCCTGTTTTGGGCTGTGCATGTTTGTTCCTCACCAGTGATTCCTTATGCTTGAGAGAAGCTGCACCCTGTGTCGTACAGGATGGATGGTGTGGACTTAAAGAGACTTATTTGTCAACATCAGCACTCTGTGTTCTGCTGTGGTGTTCAATCTTTTACCATTTACAAGAGAACACCTCCCATCCTACACCTCCAATCTCTGCACGATATATATATAAAGACCGTCATTGAGCAATAAAACAGTCAGCTCGAGATAGAGGTTGTAGGACTTTCTATCTTTTTTCTTTTTAAAGCACAGATCGATACTGCTTATATAAGCCTATATGGCGGACATGGAAGTATCCTTATTTTAATTTTTCAGTTAGTGTACCCCCTTACTCCTAGTGTGGGTGGTGGGATGTCGGAAAAGCCAGACGACAAAATGGTGAAGTTCCTGGCTCCCCCTCAGAAGAGTGGAAATGGCCCCAGCTCTGGTTCAGATTCGATGGTGGGTGAGTGCCGGCCAACAGAAGTGAGACGCCGCCATCACACCATGGAACGTGATCGATGTAACCCCGAACACCGTTTCTTGCGTCGCAGTGTCATCAGTGATTCCAATGCTACAGCGTTGGCCCTCCCTTTACCTAGCAAGATCCCTGTCCCTGCACCTCAACGGGTTCAACCACGAGAAGTCGTCCCCCAGCGGCAACAGGCTGCTGCTCCTCATTTGCCACAGACAGAACCAGGTTTAGCTAAGAATAAGTCTGCTGATAGTGGAAGAGGAAGACAAGAAGGACAAGAAATAGCCAAGGTTGATGTAGTGCCTTCAGAGCAGGAGCCTGCCAATGTCCCAGATACCTGTGATGGAGAGGTGGTGGTAGCAGCCCGCTCCATACCACTCCTAGGAACAGAATTGCCGAGTCAAACAGAACCTGAAAACACCACTGAGGTGAAGTCACATCATGAAGAGGGGGAGGAAGAAGATAAGGATTCTGCCAAGGCAAGAGCAGAGGCAGAGCAGAGAGAAGCTGAGAAAAAAGTGCAAGACGACATTGAAGAGGCAGAGACCAAAGCAGTGGGAACATCACCAGATGGGCGTTTCCTCAAGTTTGATATCGAAATTGGCCGTGGCTCCTTCAAGACTGTCTACAAGGGCTTGGACACCGAGACCACAGTGGAAGTGGCTTGGTGTGAGCTGCAGGTATGAAATTGAGCTAACCATTATTCTTCCCTTGTTGCTATTGCTATCACTTCTTTCTTCAGTTGAGTCACCGTTAGTGTTGCATTCCCACTGCAGGTGTCATCATCTCCTTTTGTTTAGGCCATTTGCTTTTATTGGGCTTAACCATGGTGGAGTCGAGCCAGACCCATTTCCTTTCACACTATTACCTGAGCTACGGCCTCTGTCATTTCCGCTCTAAGAGATATGGCTGGCATTTCCCTTTTCACTGTTTCGTTTTGCATTTGTCAGCAAAGTATACCAAAAAATGTTCAATTTTTTGCCCTTTTTTGTGTACCTCAGTCCACACTCGTTGACATGACCACACTTTAGACTGAAGGTCCAATTAAGTAACATGTCTACCTCACCATAAGACATTAGCAAATTACCAGAGCTTGTTATAGCTTGGAGAATTCATGTTTTTAACACTATGTCTAGTGTAATAGTGATTATTGACTTACACTATTTAAATTTTGTCTTGTATTTAATTATATCTGTGAGCCTTAATATACTTGAGTTATTTATTGAAACACTTTCATTGTTATAAATAAATGCAGAGTCCCTGCATTAAAGAGTCCATTTTGCTTTTTAATCCACCTCTGCCCAACAGTTAGTGGTTTTCTTAAAAATACTTGTGACAAAAAATGTAGCTGCGCTGTCTGTCCAGTTGAAGCAGCAACATGGCCCATAGCAAAGTTTGACCTCATTCGCCACATGAATGTTTGCTTTTACTGTCACGCTTTCGCCCAGTCACGAGAGGCAGAGGCCTCACACAGCAGCACATACAACCGTAGCTACACATGCACACTGGTTTCTGAACAATGTGAAGATTACAGACACGTGCCCCTCCCCCCTCACACAGACCTAATCACGCGCATGCTCAGTGCATTCCTGCTCTGAATGCTTGTGTGAATGCAAAGTGGGTCACATTCCTGATAGAGGAATCTCCTGTGTGAAGTGCAGCGGCCTGCCAAGGCCTGCTTCTAAGCGATCAGTCCACCCTCGGCTCTTTTAACTTTCTCACATTTTCCCATATTTTATGTTTTTTCACCCCTTTTAAGGAAAACTCAAAAAATAAAAGTATTCCTTCCTACCTGTATTATTTAATACTATAGGTTAGCATACTTTAACTTACTTTCGTCTAATCTTTATTCAATGGTATCATCTTTTTTATGTTTAGCGTAAAGCAGCTTATTTGCCAGCTGCTGTGTTAGGCTTAGAAACCAATGTGATATTTGATATTTTCCACCATGCCACTGTGATTGCTCATAGTTACTTACTTTGGTAGTATAGATTTTACATCATCTATGGTAAGATGCTACACTGTGCTATGTGAGGTAGATGTAAGATGAATGTTTTACTTTAATGCTACTGATTGTCAAGTGTTAGGGCTATAACTAATGATTAATGAACACAGCAAGTTATGAGATCCGGGACACTTAAGAGATTTAAGATTTTCTGGTGACTGAGTAATAGATTGATTGACTAAAATCAGTATGTTATGGGACAGAAAAAGATTCTTGCTGTCTCCTGTGACTTAGTGTGAAAGCAAAATGCAGCCCTGTCTTGATCGTGTGGTTTGTAGGAAACAATTCACCCACATAGACAAGATGTAATTGCCTCTCTTTTTTTGCCCACCTAAACTTGGTGTCTTTGCTGGTTACCACTTTTATTGGAATACAAATGCAGTGCAAAGAAGTGATTCGTAGAAATGTTTTACAGTTGAATGAGAAAACAGCTTTGTTTTATTCACGTGGGCAGTTCTGAAATATGAACATGTAACCTGACACTCTCATTCCCCTTCCTTCCTCTCAACCCCAGAGTTTCAGTGTTAGAAACTGTTCGGCTATATATGAGAAGCTGAAATCCCCTCTCACATGGTTGTTAAAGCCGTCTCATGATCACTTGAGCTAGTCTTACTTTCCCCATACATCCCGAGGGACACATATAGTGGAATGTTATGTTACAATACATTATATTTAGTAGGATGAATGTTTAGAGGGCATGTTAAGTGGAACGCAGTGGTAAATTACATTATTTTCTGTATTCAATTTAAATTGTTTAATGCCTTTTCAAACATTTATCAAATTACAGCCAATTCATCTTTGGAGCTTTTAGCAGTAGCAGGCATATATTGACCATTTTCTACTTTTCTTCTGGGGTTGCATGAATGATTTAATTACCCTCCTAAAAAGCGAATTTCATCAGGACAAATTTTAAGAAAGTGAGGGCTCATCTGGTTGATTTGCTTATTGTTTTGTTTCCTGTTGATGCCAGAATCAGTGATGCAGAAAGTAATCAGCCTCACCGCTTATTTTTACACTGGGAATTTGGTGTCAGCTGGAAGCAACAGCCGAACTTTTGCCTCTATGTTAATGAAACAAGTCGGACAGGTTTTCCCTCGTGAGATCCCTTAATCTTCCCTAAACGTGTCAGAAATTCGAGAGCCACACCAGCAGTCCTGCAAGGCTGTAATGCCCATTATTACTCACCACAAAACCATGAAAATGGTTTGCTTTTCTCAAATTCCTACCATTAATAGGGTATATAATGTTACGATTGACTTTAAGGGTGACACAAATGTGTTTTTACTTTATTTTTGATTTATTACAATTATGTGTCAGGGACACAAAATTAATTACTTGTCAGGGACCATGTATAAAACTATGTCAAACAAAGAGAAGAAATGCTTTAAGACCCTGGTTTTATGGAACTAAAATTGCTCTTTAATCTCACAAGACAACATGAGTCTGACTGTTGTTTGTTTTAGAGGTATGCTGTAACAACCTGAAGTTTTACACAAGTGGAAATTTAGTACCAAAAGTCAAGACAAGTTCTACAGTAGTTAGAGAGCTTTCCCTTTGTTTCAGAGTGAGACCAATGGACCAACAAATCCACTTTGCCTTCCCTTGAGTTACGCCTCAGTTATGGCCAGAAGCTTTAGTGTGTGAAGTTTAAATAAAATGCCCTTGGCTTATCCAGTCTGAGAGGCCATCTGTCCACAATCGTCTAAGAATTTCTAGGCGTCCACCCTTTTCACCCATCCATGAACCCACACATTTGTTTCGGATCTCACGTTGCAGGCATATCTGAACAATAAGTAGGTCACCACGGAGAGGAAGTTGAGGGAAAGAAAGGAATAAATCCAGGAACCTCCCCTTTCTTGCTCACCCTTCCATCCTCAACCATGTCATCTTCCTCTCGCTTCCTCCCCACCTCCTTCCTCTCCAGCTTTGACTGAAGCCTAACATTGAAAGATGAGGAGGAAAAGTCACACATCCTTTAGAAGCTATGGAAGCTGCCCGTCCAGCTGGCTGATGGCATCCGTTGGGAGTGACACACTTTGCACAAGTAGTTTAGCATAGTGACTCACTCTGTAATTACTCCTCATGACTGGTAGTTTTTGAGCTTACCATAAAACATTAGATATTAATGGATTATATCGATTTCTGAGATACAACAAATTACGGAAGACGTATAACATTTTGTGAAGTGAAATTTCCTATTTGCGTTGTCAGCATTCACTGGTGAATTCATTGAAGAGCTGAGCAGTAGCAAACCTGTTACTGTCAAACAGAAAAACTAATACCATTTACTTATGTTAAGACAGAAAATCAGTGCTGCAGTATTGATGATGCACTAGTTATGAGAGTGTAGTCATAATTGTCTTTGTCCCACAACAGCTGTATCTCTGTACGTTAAATATTAAGGGGTGTTACAAATTCTTTCATATCAGTTGCTTATTACAATAAAAGAACTCAAATGTGATAAGTGCATCAGCGAGGAGGGGCGTGTTAACTCAGAAAACAGCAGAATTGAATGCCGGCTTTGTGCATCACAGCACTCAAAATAGACCAGAAAGCACGCTTGACACGAGGTCCTTATTCCCTTCTGACTGTAACTATGGAGGGTTATGACCTTTCAGGAGGATGTCTTAAATTACTGACCCAGATTTTGTGAATGACAGTGTCATTTTTAACCTACATATGTTTGATCACGTAGAATTGTTGTTCAAATGGGTTTATTTCATAGGTTATTTGTGGGAAGTGGAAGTGACCACTGACTGCTTTGTCTATATAGTACAAGACATGCCCGTAGGGTTGTTTTAATCGGATAAAGCTGTTTCTACTCAACATGGGCCCGCAACACATGCCTGGCGTATAATTTTCAGACAGAAAGTCAACGATTTCTAAACAATATTGGTCAGAATTATTGCGGTTATTTTCTCCAATTACTCAGCCCTTTTTTTGATGCAAGGTTTTTATTTATTTGAGCAAAAATGTGCCTTGCCTGCAGCTACTTAACATGTTTTATACTTTACCTGAGCATTCATTGGCCAGTAAACTGTGAGATGTTTTTTATTAATTATTAGATGTGGCTCAATTATATAGACTATAGTGGGAATGCATGATGTGTATGTTACATTCTGCATTATCTGTGGATTAACTAACAAGTGATGCTAAGATTATGCCTATTTATTCCAATGGAGTTGCCCACCTGGCACATACACCAAAAAAGTTTACTTCCTCTTCTTCTTCTTCTTCTTCTTCTCCTTCTTCTTCTTTCGCTGGCCCAGCCCACGAGTTCCTGCTCGCCTCTTAGACTTTACATTGTGATGACTTCACAGATTTTTAAATTGCTTTTTTTGGCTTGAGTTAAGTTTTACAAACCTAAAATCACCATGGCTAAAAAAAAAATACAATAGAGAGATTCCTAATTAACCTTGGT
>JAPZEB010000023.1:13986868-13997606 GCA_029783705.1 Chaetodon striatus | reverse complement strand
GATCTGTGCTGTACACTGTCTTTTGCCTTTCGGAGCTGCCAGTTAAATTGAAGATTTTGTGTTTGTTTCTTGTTCTTGGTGCTTTCTATCAGTGCCTTTTACATAGACATCCCTCCCTTCAGCTCATTTGTCATTTTTATTTTGTAATTATTTAAAAATATGTTTTGTTTGCACTATTCAGGAGATGGAGGACCGTCCGAGTGACAATATTCCGGCTGTTATTAGGGGTTAGGGTATGAGGAGGAATGTGATTTGATGTCAAGCTTTGTTCCCCATCACACATATGCTTTAAGTTTAATACCTGCTGTGAACATGCTTTGTGTGATTAATTTTGAAAACAAGCCAACTCCAGATTCACTCTCATTTCGCATCACTATATTTGTGTTTTTCCAGCGCTGCCTCTCTAAGATGTCTGCTGCTTACGCTCTGGCACCTGGCTGCAACCTTTTTATGAGGCCCCACCTCACCTGAGCGCTGTGGGGATACACGTCCATAAACACCCCGAACACAGAAAATGAGAGGAAAATAAGAAAATACAGGCAGAGGGCAGGGTCTCTGCAGAAAAATAACACCACCCAACACATCTAGCGGGTCATGGGTGATGACTGAGAGGAATTACTCCTTACAATCTGCTATTATCTGTGATTATGAGTCCTAAAACAATCTGTTATTCAACAGAACTGTTTTGATAAGTGATTCATTGTTCATTTTTCAGGGAAAAAATGCCAAACATTTTTCTGGTTCCAGACTCCCAGATTTGAGGATTTACTGCTCTCCTCTTTCCTTTCATGTATACGTGCAAATAGACGTTGCAGAATGCACAATGATCTCACCCTCTGTTCTGAAAGTCTTCAGCTTGGCGACTTCAGCGATGGCTTTTACGGCAACATCGGAAAGATGAGGAGCATCCAGCACAGAGATGGCAGACAGACAGCGACATCTGGCAATTAGTGCCTGTTAAAGAAGAGTAAGACTCAAACCTATTTATACTGTGAGGGGTTAAGGGTGTGGACAAATCCAATATGCTCAAGTTGACGAAGCAAATTCTCTGCTAATTCATTCCTTATTGTCTGTGTCGCTGTTGAACATTCCAGAGCTGGGGTTTTGACCCAGTATGAAACCTGTGATGTGTTAGGGATGAACAAACTTACCAACACACAGCTGTCTGACAGTGTGGGCATGTCATTGATCACAATCTCCTTGAGCGAAGGGCATCCAGCAGAAATGTATCTGAACCCATTTACAGTCATCTGGGAGCAGAGAGAGGAAAATATGTGTGTACGTTGAAATCTGAATCATTCTCCTGGAAGCAGTTTTCCTTGCTGCTCAGATTTTCATGGCCCTCTAAAGTAAAACATCTGGACCCAAATTAATGCACATTCCCAGAGGAGAAGTGCGTTTTTATGTTGCGGTGCATGTGTGTTATGTTATGGAGAAGTGCACATGGTGAGTGGGTGGGCCAGAGGTGATTGTATAAACCCAACCCTCTTCTTGGCCACAGCTGCCTTTTACTCTCCCCTCTCCTTCAGATCTTTGTTCATTCGCTCTGAGCGCTGACTGAGTGCAAATAGTCCCCTGAGTACAGCCAGAAACAAGCGGAGACACGTGGAAACAGAAAGGACTGACTGGAATTATCCAAGGTAGACTGAACGCTGAACTTTTAAAAGGCAAAAAGCTGTGTCCTGTCTACAGCTGTGGCTGAGTGGAGTGACTATATACCAAACTGAGAGGAGAATACCAGCTCACCTGAGTGCAGCCGGACAGGTTGAGGTGGATGAGATTGTGGCAGCCCTTCCCTGTGGTCAGGTACATCAACCCTTTATCTGTGAATCTGTAGCAGTAGGCCACACTCAGGTACTGAAGGTTGACACAGTTCCTGTTTGAAATCAATAGTTGGATTATTTTATACATGAAATGAAGGACAACTTGTTTGTGCTTAAACTTTTGTAAATTATTGTTTTGTCTTTTTTTTTTTTTTAACAAAAATGTAAATTTGAATACACACTGCAAGGAAAATATCATGATCAAAAACAGCAACATCATATTGTGAATTAAAATGAGACATTTTAACATTCTTGCAGAGTAAGATGTGAAATATTTCCAAAACTTTGTTGCATAATTCTACTACACATGACGTAGAGAGCTTATGACAGACACTGTTGAAACTGTAAATCTATCATCAATTACACAGTCTTGACATAATGTTATTAGTGCCACATCTGCTCCTCTAAATCATTACGTTGGCACTGGCCACGCTGCTCTGAGACATGATATACAAGCCAGAAGCCCATTGGACAAACAGACGTGGAGCTAATTCTGGGAACCAAGGGGCAGGATGCCAGAAAGGCGTATTGTACAGGGAGATGTTTGTTAAATTTAGAGATGTGAGTGAGATAGACCAAAGTTTAGAGCACAAATCTAGTGACATGCCGGTTTAACCACAGCTGGAGGTTTACCTGGACAGTTCTCTCAGAGTTTTGTTTGTTATAAGTGTGCAAGAGAGGTTCAAGTAGAGCAGGCAGGGACAGCCTTCAACAATTCTCTGGACCATCACATCCTGTTAAAGAGCAGAGATTTATATGTTACGTCAAGTTCTCTCAGTGTGGCACCTGTTAGTAGAGTGTATGGCACGGTGGAGTATCACAGCCAACAATGCATTAACAAAATTTTAACTACTAGGCTTTCATGAAATTGATTGTAATGAATAAAACAGAGTAAAACAACTCTTTTCAACATTATCAGTGATGTAATTAAGGACTAATTGTCTTCAAACTTTAGAAAATTGTGCAAAAAGTTATGAGGATGGTGTGATTTCTTATAGATTTCGTTTTTTGCTATCTATACATTACCATTAGTTTTAAGGGAAACTTTGCCAGTTTTCAACCAGCTTTGTATCATAACAATGTGGGTGGTTGTGGTAAACTCCCCTCCATCTTGCCAGCACCCAGAAATCCCTGCGCATTTCCCACCGAAAATCCGCCAGATCCTGTGTTTTGCATCACCCAGTGAATATTTTTTGGCTCTGGGACTGCTGCTCGAAGTACAGATTGTATTTCCGAATTTTTGTCAAGGAGGTTAAAAAGAGGGGGAGTCACAGTGCCATATCACATCATATCATCGGAGTACAACACATGCGCAGTGAAATCTGGTCTGCACCTGCCAAAGCGCTCAATAGCTGGTGCACTAACATAGAACCTGGGGACGATTGATTTGTTTCACTGAGGCTCAAACAGTCAGCCTTGAGTCAAAATATATTTTACACTAAAAGATAAAGATATGGGTGAGAATTACAGTTCTGCAATGTTTAAAAAGTCCTTAATACAAGACTATAAACAAGACTATCTGTATGAAAATGTTCTATATCGACCGCTATCCATTCGAATGTACCCAAAAGTTCTTTTAGGCTGAGCGCACCTGAGGAGGCTAAAAAGAGTATACTCAAAGACCACCTGAGGGAACACCATCTTTTTATTTCTAGAGCCGTGTGCTGTAACCCTCCAACATCGCAGCTCCAGTGACATTGCGCGTGTGTCATACCCCATAGCTCCCATAGGGTCAAAGAGGGTGTGCCAGTCTTCTCTGGATAGCCTTGATTTTCTTATGCCTGCCACCAAACACAAAAAGAGTATGGAAGCGGATGGAGAGAGAAACCCTCCCCTCTGTATCGTGCAAACCCAGACCAAGTGGTAAAACTTGGCAGTGCTGATCCATTATAAACCAAGATTCTGTTACTGCTATTTCTCATGTCTAAACATAATTTACTGCACTGTTTAACTGTGATACGAGATCAGTTGTTGCCAGCTGGTCGCCATATTGTTTTCCGGACATGCGACTTGCATTACATCACCCACCAGTGGGAGCGTTTACTGGTCCAGTGTGGCGCAGTACTTTCTGGTAGTTGTAGGTTTTCGACCTCTTGAGCAAAGCAAATGCCACAATCCTTTTCCTGTGTTTTCTCTGGTCATGTAGCATCAATATCAAAAGTATTTGCATCTTTCTACTGCATACACAGCCCACTTTAATGAAAAGACCACCTTACTAGCAGTGAAATACTTCTTTAACAATGTTTTACTTACTGTAACATTATAACACTCTGACAAATTGAGGTCCTGGAGGTTTCTGCATTCACCTAAGAAAACACAATTCAGAGAAAAGAAGTGAAGAGCTGCAAAATGTCTGTTGTCCATTTTAAAAAACACCATGTTAGAATTCGTGTAAAATGTAAGTTGTGATAGTAATATAAAACAGTATGTGGGGAACAACATGAGCAAAGTATTCTGTCCTCTTTCAAAGCTGTATATACATTCCCGGATGGCTCTTATCTCTTATATAATGCGCTACCTCTCATTTCTTCCTCGGGGTAAGCAGCAGCTGCGTTCCATCAACAATAACACTGTTCACCTTTGACCCATTGCTTCTGTTTGCAAGCCTGTTTTTGTAAGACTTTCATTCCAAAATCCTGCTTTTTCTCTAGCTCTTCTTATTGAAAAGTCAGTCCCTGCAGGGAACAAGATGCGTGTGACCTCCTTTCTCCTCCTAACCTCTCTGCTCCTTGCCCTGCTCCCATCCATCGAGATGAAAAGGCCAGGGAAGGGCAGAGGCCTCAGAGGAGCCAGACACAAACTCACACGGGACAGGTATGGATTTACTCTTGGGTCTGATTTGTTCAATCCATTTTTCATCTTCGCAAATGACCACGTGTAGACTCTGACGAGCCATGAATTCCCTTGTTTCGTGTCTAAACATTGTCAGGGTGAGAGGTGCTGGGCGCCACAGCAGATCAGGCCCCTCCAGGCTTGTGTCACCCAAGTGCTTAGAGTCGACAGAATCTGGAGACGTCTTCGTAGACTGTCAGGACAGGCGTCTCAGCTCCGTTCCCACCGCACAGACCTGGTCAAAACAACCAAAGCACCTCCTTCTAGCACGCAACCGGATCAAAGTCCTTCGTGATGGGGCCTTTTTAGGATTTGAGAGTTTAACCAGTCTCGACCTGCAGCAGAATCAGATATCTCTAGTGGAGGAGGGGGCCTTCGAGGGCCTGACACGCCTTACAACCCTGCTGCTTCAGCACAACCGCCTGGGGACACTTAGCGAGGAGGCCCTCATCACCATGCCAAACCTTCACTACCTGCGTCTGTATGATAATCCCTGGAATTGCCTCTGCCCGATGGACAGTCTCGTACGTACCATTCAGGTCCCAAGCAACCGAAATCTAGGAAATCACGCCAGGTGAGTGATTCCAAAAAAACTGTTTGATATATTGTGATCCACAGGTTTGAGAGTCATAAATGATTCTCAGCATGACAAACAGCCTCCAAAGATGAACTTTGATTTTACCGTGACTTAACAGTGTCTTCTCTTGTAGGTGTGCAGAGCCCCCGAGGTTAAAAAGCATAAAGTTGAAGCAGATTGACCCTGAGTTACTCTGTAAGGAATCAGACCCTACTGGTGACCCACAGGGTGACCAAACAGATCCTGCAGGCCCTCTAGACCCCATTCCAATTCGTACAAAACCAGACGCCACCACATCTTGCCATACCTACCTTTTCCCTCAAGTACGGATGGACTGCAGTAAACGAGGCAAGTTTATGACCAGCTTTATCCTAAATGAGTTTGACTGAATGTTCTCTACAGCAGCGGTTCTCAACCAGTGGGCCTTGGAGATTGGTGGCACAGTGGTGCAGTGGTTTAGCATTGTTGCCTCACAGCAAGAGGGTTCCTGGTTCGAGGAACTGCAGTTTTTGGTACTTCAGCGTTGGCTCCATTTTTCAGCCCCACAGGTCATCACTTGGTTTTGCCACTTTTAGCTAGCTAACGTTCCCTTGGATGTAGTGACACAAAATTGATCGGTTTTTGAAATGAAAAAGTGATGTGGGAGACAACCCTGTGCCAGTGAAAGCGCTAAAGTGTGTCGAGAGGAAATACAAATGTGAATATTTAACTTTGGATTCATATTAGCAGAAAAGTGATGCTGAGCCAAAAGCAGTGCGTTGAATGCAGTTATATCCTGTCATATGAGGCACTAAAACCATCGAAATTCCACAGACACAGACACAAAGCACATTATTATATGGTCGTAACTATTGTACATATTGCATTCTTTGCATTTGCATTTGTTTGAATGTTGATTGACGATTTATCAAAGCTGGGATGTGTTGGGAGGCCAAAAAAAAAAAAAAAGGAATGAGCTTCAGGCACATCACAGAAGATCCTAACAACATTAACAGCTGACAGTGACACATATTTACAGCCCTGTTTATTTTCTCTCCCTTTCTTTGTCATGTTTTTTATAATTTATTTGGAAAGATGGTCCTGGTGAAGTCTTTTACCATCAGCAGTGAGCCTTAAGTTGCAAAAATAGGAAGCCTTACCCGGAGCCTCACTGTGTTTTAAAAAATTCAGCACACATGTTTCTTATGCAACAGTGGGGTTAGGAAAAATACCTCTAACGCTTTATGTCATAGAGTACTCGTATGTTCATGATTAAATATTACTGTTGCATGACTGGAATGACTAAACTTCCATTTCTCAAAGAAAGACGTAGAACTGGCAAAGAGACACATCTGGTTTGGCAGGTGTTTTCTTTTGAAGGTTGTGTTGCTTCCTCAACTTCTGACTGATTCCACTTTATAGTTATTTGTCATGTTATGAACAACTTGGAAAGCATTAGCTAAACAACGTTTGGCTAATACATCAGAAAAGTCCATTGGAAAACCTGCAAAATCATTTTAGATTTGCCTAAGAATAGAGTAAATAAAATAATGTGTGACTACTATCTGTCTCGTACTGGCAGGAGGCCTAGAGTTTAGTATCACATTCAGTTATGGATAGAGTCAATGTGCCAAAATTTCACTGCAGCTCTAAGATGATTTCTGAGTGCAGTCTTTGCTTTTGAAATTTCTTTGGTATAGATGAAGAATCCATCATTCTAATTAGATAAAAGAAATACTGAACATATAAATGAAGCACAGTTAAATGTTTGGCAGAGGTAAAATAATGAAATTCTTTTGAGTAATCCTTTAAGTAACCGCTCCCCTCTGTGTTTAGGTATAACTGAGGTGCACACAGGTATTCCAGAGGACGTTGTTCATATCGATCTGTCCCATAATTCAATCCGTCATCTCAAAGCCAGAGAATTTCAGGGAGCGAGGAGCCTCAGAACCCTTAACATCAGTCACAACACCATGGAGCGCATTGACACAGGTATGTGTGCGATTATTACTGCTTACTTATAAGGCACGATCAGTAAACATGACAGTGCGTGCTTCATATTTCCTGTAATATCCAGGATAAAAATCTACACAAACAAAGTTTCTTCTTTCTGATGGATAACATATGGAGGGCCAAAAGGTTGAGAGTATGTTATACAACTGCTGCAGACTTCTGTTTCCCATATTTCCTTTAAGGAGACAGCGGGCATTCTGCCATCTCTGTGTATACAGTATTGGCTTTATTTACACTGGGGGAAGCTAAGAGGGTTACGGACATAAAGAGATCACTCTGCTTAAGTTATTCAGATACAAACTGAACACCAGTCCACACATTCCAATCAAAGTTTGATTACATACGTAGCTTTTACTTCTCTTGGTAAATAATAAACAGCAACAAATATAACTACACTAAGAAAAGCAAGAAGTAAATAGATGCTCTCTCATTCTTAGCGTCCCTGTTTGGGCTGCTGCACCTTCGTGAGCTGGACCTGTCTGACAACAGCCTACATTTTATCCAGTACGGGGTTCTGGAGGACCTTTACTTCCTGTCACAGCTAAAACTGGGAGGAAACCCCTGGGTGTGTGACTATAGGTGGGTTCTTCGACTTGAATGTTATTTTTTCTTTATACAAATGAAAATAATTATTAAAAACTGAGTGCATTCCTTTTCCAGCATCCACTACATGGTGTACTGGCTGCATCTGCACCCAGGGGTGAGGCACTCCGGCCTGTTCTGTCGCTCCCCTCCTGAACATACTGGGGAGAGTGTGGCGGAGTACGTGCGTTCCTACAACAGAGAGTGTCCAAAGGACAGACAGTACAGCAGAACAGATCAAGACCAAACGGACCCTGAACTGTGGAACACACCAATGGAATTGCAGGGAGAGCTGGAGGAGGAGCTGGAGCCGAGCCACTTGAGAGCGCCGCAGAAATACCAGATCATCAGGCTGTCCTGACTCAAGTGAAAATCTGACCGAAAAATCAGACTTTGAATAAGCTCTTTGTTTCCCCATCTTTGATTTACGTTCAATATCATAAAACCATCTGTATCAGACGGTTTATCTAAATTTTTCAATGTTGCTTTTTTGTTTGTCTTTTTTTATTTTTTTCAAAATATAAAAATTATCAACTTATCGATGGTGTTGACTAATTATTACTGTAACAGCTGTGAGAGCAATACTCACTGATACATTTCAAGGTGGGCCATTGTAGAGACGTGCAGCCACGCAGGTTGAGATGGATCACAAATGGGCGGTAGTTCTGCAGAATCTGCTTCATCGTGCTGTCTGATATCCAGTCTTTCTCCACGGAGAAGTTGATCTGACAGGAACAAACGTCAGGGAACATTAATACTCCTGTTTCATGTGTAACTTTAAACAACACTGTGAATTAAATACAAGACGCAATCTCCACGTACAGACCTGACTCCACAGTGTGCCTGACTGGACGATCTCTTTCCACGTGCAACACACCTCAGCACAATTTAGCAAGTCTCGCAACTCTAAATGGCTAAAGATCTGCAGAGAAAACAATCATGTGACATATTTGATCATTTTGAAAGGTGGAAATTTATACATTTCCTTTCTATTTATTTCACACATATTTGAGTACTGTCAGGCTTTCCTACTATACTGTTGTAGCCACTAAAAGAAAAAGTTTAACTTTACTTATATGTCATGTATTTTGGTATTCAAACTAAGTTTCATTTAAATTTGTTAATTACAGCTTTCTGTTGTATTTGTTTAAGTGGGTGAATGTTTTTTATATTATAGAGACTTGGTGCGAATGCCATGTACAGCCCCACCTGTAGCCACAGAGGCAGGTAATGTGGGTGTGGTTTCAGAAAATGCTGGGCAGCTGAGGCCGTGGTAACGATACAGTCTTCGACCACTGTTTGACTCTTTTCAATGACATTCATGGGTTTTTCGTTTTGTTTCTTTATAAAGTCAATTTAGACCAATGTTTTGAACATGTTGCAGTCTGCTAAATAAATGAATTTAATTTTGGAAGTGTAGGGAAGTTTTGTTTTGGAAGGGAGTCAGAGCTAACCATATACTGTTCTTGTCATAAAGGTATTAATATGCCGAAAAAAAGGTTAATACATGTTCTTAAACATGAATGTTGGTAAAACCTGTTTGGTGATGTGCATATGAAAGTGAAAAGACAAAGATTTAAAGGTCTAGTGCGCAGGATTTAATGGCATCTAGCGGTGAGGCTGCAGATTGTAACAAACTGAAACTTCTCCTCTGTCCCAAGCATGAAGGAGAACCACAGTGGCTGAAGCAAAAACATGAAAACATTAAAACCCGTGTGCCCCTATTCGGACCAGGTGTCTGTTTTGTCCATTCTGGGCTACTGTAGAAACAAAATGGCGGACTCCATGGATGAGGACCCGATTTGTATGTGATATAAATAGCTCATTCTAAGGTAACCAAAAAACAACGGTTCTTATTTTCAGGTGGTTATAAACTAATGAAAATATAGTTACAAATAAGATATACCATTTCAGCCAATATATCCTTCTAAACCTTACATACTGGACCTTTAAGCACACCCCTCTCTATGCCAGATGTTGCAAGAAAGTAACCCAATAACCAGAGCATTGAAGCAACTTCCATTCTAATGACGTGATTCGATATTTTAATCTCACATAACCAGCTATTATTTTGGAAATGTCTGTGCAATGTCATGGGGAAAGTTAATTACCAAAATCAGAGCAGGCAAGATTCACTGCCACCTCTGCCTCTACCGCTTTGCAAGGCAGTGTGTAAGCAGCCTCTTTCTCTCTCCAAACATAGACATGCTGAAGCCCTATTTACTGGACGAGGTGTTGGACAGAAACACCAGAGCAAACAAAGCCAAAACTGCACTCCAAAACAAACGGAGGCCACAAGAGGCTATGACTGGTAAGTGGAAGCTGAGCCAAAAAGATGTTTACTGGAGATTTTAACACATTTATAAACTACAGAGCCACTGGTATGAAAGCACTGCTATAATTATATAACTACAATAATATTATTATTGATATGCAAAAAAACTAAACAGCAACAGATGAGAGAAGTGTCCCATAAACACAAGCCTTTCTCTGGTAATGGGTAATCGGTATAGTAAACCATAATGACCTGCAACTGACATTAATCAACTGGCCTCAAAGAGACCAGAGGCATGTTTACAGTGGAGGCCACTTTAAGTCTTATGTAACAGATATGATCTCATCAATGACTGCTTAGAGAACGTAGATGTGAAGCTGCTACAGCTTTAAATCCAGAGCTATCGTCTCTTTGTGTGGCTGAAGCCAGCCGTACACCAAAGGAAATTTTCAAAGATTTCACTGTCAGACAAATAGAGTGCTGCAGGAATAATGTTTTTGGTAGACTGATGCAGAAGTTTGCTTTGCCCTGGTACCCTTGACAGAAAGCCAATAGGATTTTTCCATTGGATTTTGGATCACTGCAGAAAATAAGCTCCATGGCAAAGAAACATTTGAGATACTTGTACATTTTGTTCAGCAAGATAATCCTCACAAA
>JAPZEB010000023.1:13972467-13986768 GCA_029783705.1 Chaetodon striatus | reverse complement strand
TCAGCCCTGTGATAGTCTGGCGACCTGTCCAGGGTGTACCCTGCCTCTCACCCAATGTCAGCTGGGATAGGCTCCAAGAGTCGGTGCTTAACTGGGCGTGCATCTGATCCATCAACCAGCACTTACTTTACTGAGAATCTTAATATTTGAAATGGTTCGCCTCTTACTGTCATGGTTTCCTCCCACTAAATTAGTGCAGCTAATCAACAGAAGCTGGTAGCAAGTTGAGGCAGCAAAATCAAATGTTAAGTTTGTACGGAAATACAGTTCAACTTTACGGATCATTGTGATGCTGAATTAAGAAGAATAGTGTCGACATATGGCGCCTTTTATCTTGTGTTTCTTAAGTTACGTGTTTTTGCAGACACATAAACAATTATTAATATTTAATATTTCTTGAAGCAAGTTTGGTGTAAGATTTTCCACCAGTGGCAGGATGGGAAATCCTCCCAAAAGGAATCTAGTTGTAGTCTGGGCCCTCCAGTCTTTGCAAAATCTTTAAGTGTGTAACTAAAAACTCAGATTGTCTTAAGATGTGAGAGGGTGTCAGACTTTGAAAGTCTTTTTAAGGTCTTCTAGTGTATGGAAGGCGTGAGTGACACATGAATGCAGTGCAGTTTAAGAGGTACCACCTTCAGTGAGAGGCTGTCAGGGAGCACAGAGAGGCCGTCACATCCTTCCCTGATACTTTGTATTTTGTCGCCGAGCCCCATTTCCAAACTCTGCGAAACTCACACAATCACAATATCAAGAAATGAAGAAACTAGGTAGAATTTATTATTCATTACACTTAAAGTCTGAATAGATGTTACCTTAAAGTACTCTTTTGTCCTCTTTGAGTCCTTCACAACATTACACCATGCAGCTATGATGCGCTTGAGGCGGCCAGCGTTTACAAGTCTCTCAAGTTTCTCCATGGCAACTAAGTTGGAAAGAAATTTAAATCTTGTTTCAAATGTGGATCACTTTTTTAGAGGAGGATAACATGTAGGCTAAATGATGGCTGTAACATTACAAAGATGGACTGTGCTGGATCTTAAGACAAATTTAGCTCATTTAAGTAGAGTCAAGTCTCAGAGTGAAAAGTGCAGAGGACAAAATGAGTCACACCAGTGGGTGTATACAGTGGAGCAGATTGTCAGGAAAGACTTTGAATTTGGACACATTTCTTCACCACGCAGCATGTTTTCTCTGGCTGTATACAAGAGAGTCACTGCTGGCAAAAACAGTCAAAACTCCTCATGATTCATTTTTGATTCAGAAATATTTAAGTACCGACTTACCGGCCTTTCTCTTCTTGCGTAATTCTACCCGGTCTGTCCACTTGGTGAATGCAACCTGCTGGCATTTCCTCTCATAGTGCTTCTTTGCCATGTTCATCTTCACCAACAGCTCTATGGCATCTTTCTTACTCTGCAGAGTGAACCTCTTCCACTCCCTGTCCCCAACAGCAAACACAGCTCATCATTAATTCAGTGGAAAGGTACGCAGGCAGAATGTCAGAAAGCTGCATTAACTCAACAGGACAGGAGTCAGTAACTGTGAAATATTATCATCTCATCTCAAGTAAGTTTTGTCTGATGAAGATCTGAACTGAAGCTGGTTACGACATTCAGACAGAACGGAGAGACTGACTCGACAAAAGGTCAGTGATGGCAAAGTGTGCACTGCTAACAGACAGGTGAAAGGCAATCTGTGAAACAGAATATCCTCATGAACTCAGCAACTTGTTAACAATGACCCAGAGAAAACATTCAGGACTTTCATTCACATGGATCACGTTTCAGCTTTGAGTTACATCATCTCTCTTGGTATTATACATGTTTTAATATTTTTGTTTAATTAATCTCAGAGGCTTTAAGTTTTGTGTGAAAGGTTATTTGAATGTGTCCTCTTATCAGTCAAGTACAATTTACACACACACACACACACACACACACACACATATATTTAAGACACATGGCTTCACACGAGAACATAAAGAAGAAGGCAACAGATGTTTTAAAGCTATCATCTTCCAGAGGAATTTCTGCAAGATTACGTTTCCTTTAATTGACAGGACAGGGGGAGAGAGAGAGGGGGAACAACATGCAGCAAAGGGCCACTGGTTAGAGTTGAACCTGGGCTGCTGTGGCAACAGCCTTTGTACATGGGGCACCTGCTCTACCAACTAAGCCACCAATTCCCTGAGTTTCTGCATTGCTTTTAGTGATATTTGAGCCATCACCATGCAGCCCTTTTGATAAATGCTCCACCTGTGCTTGTCCAATGAGGCTTATTCTCACACAGCACCAGCTGTCTACAATCACCTAATTACAATCAGTGTGAGCAGAATCTGAAAAGTTTTAGTCTCCTTCCCTGCCCACCTCCTATCATCCCCGGCTTCTCAAGCTTTAAGGAGAAAGAGAGGACAGAGCATGATTGATTGTTAACTGGGCTGTTAGTTTTAATCAACAGTCTGCTGCTGTTGCCGCACGTGGACGCTGTGGTTGAACTCACTCGCCATGGCTCTTGCATTTGGGTAAATGAAATACAAGTACAAGTGTATTTCTGGTTAAATTTGGCCTGTGTTTCTTTTCTTCTTTCTAACTTGATTGTTTTTCAGGGTTTCTTGGTTTTGCACTCTGTTGTTATGGGGCTTCATTTGTTTTCTTCCTCAAAAAGGTAAGAATAATATTCCTATATTAACCTTAACCATGTTACTTTGATCAGTAGGAATTAAATGTAATGTTAAAGCCACAGTAGGTAACTTTTTATGAAAATAATGTCTTGTCACATTTGCTGAAACTGTCTCACGATCACACAGCACTAAATGTGACTGATTATCTGTGGAAAACAATCATGTCATAATAAATGCAGTGACAGAAATCTTTACTCATTTGATCCGTGCTGCCTAGTTTGACAGTGTAACTTTAACCATAGCTCACAAGCAGTGACTGACATGATTAAGGCTTTGTTGGAGAGTCCTCGGCCCTGATTAGTTGTTTTCGTTCACGTCATTAGAAGTTTTGCAAGACAATAGAGTAGGCAGAGGATTTTTTTTTTTCCCCACAGATCATCTGTTCCATTTTGTGTTGTGTAAACATTATGACAGTTTCAGCAGATATGAGTTGTTACCAGCTTTAATGTCTGTTCTTTTCTGTTTATTATTCAGGTTACAATACTGTGCATGGCTTCTCTCTCAGTGATGATGCATTCAATAACCATGCAGGCCCGCTTGGCCCACAAACATCAAATGAGTTTCATCCTGGAGCATCTTTAAACACAAACCAAGACTCTGTTAGTCCAAAGGACGAGATACAAGCTATGAGACACCAAAGCATTGTTTCCCTTCAGAGAGAACCAGTCCATCATGAAAACAGTGAGGATTATGTTAATAGCCTCAGCGAAGAGATGTTAAGCAAACCAGACTCAGAACATGATGTCCCGTCCAATCCCTCTGTGCAGACACATATGCAAGAAAGTTCTGGTAATCAAAACCCCTTTGGCCTTTTAGTGAAGGAGCACACACAAGAGAAAACCCCGGAAGGAATTAGTTTTCCAACAATTAGAGAATTCAAACGGTTTATAGAAACAATGAAAAGTTCGTTCTTACGACCAGGAAGTGACATGAGGAGTCACTTTCAAACTGCACGACAAATGATGGAAAACGAGATGGCTTCTAATGCTGAAAATACTGAGGGAGAGCCTGACACATACTATGGGTCTAATTCTGCAAAAGACAGCACTGCCTATGATGACGCAAGAGAAAATGAAATCTGGAGTGAACCTATGAATGCAGCGTTTGAACAAAGTGAACAAGGCGCCAACTACCAAATGCCAAGTGAAAGCCTCTCTGTCCCTGATCCTGTCCGCTCCACTGAAAGTCTCATTTCTAACAGTGTTTA
Organism: Chaetodon striatus; assembly: GCA_029783705.1. Classification (NCBI taxonomy): domain Eukaryota; kingdom Metazoa; phylum Chordata; class Actinopteri; order Chaetodontiformes; family Chaetodontidae; genus Chaetodon; species Chaetodon striatus. Next base: position 13,982,881 of record JAPZEB010000023.1, on the reverse strand, counting down.
TGACAGCCAGGACTCGGGCCTGGGCTCTGCTCTCTACCCACACCATCATTTAGCAGCCACAGAGCATGTTTCGAGTAATTATGGAAGTTTTGACGCTGCTGGCAATCCTAGGGAAAACCCTGATGTTTTCACAAGTGCTCCTCATGTGCAATATGAAGATTTCCAGTCAACAAGCTACATGCTCCCTGAACAAAGCCCCTCTGGCTCATTCTTTGGGGAAGATTTGTCTTTCAGTGGCCATGTGACTGCATTCCCTGTCAACCCTCCAAACAGCCCCTCTCAAGATTTCAGCGACTATTCAAGTAAGACGTCCAACATACTACCTCAAACCTCTGAGAGGAATATCCAACAACCAAAATATACATCCCACAGTGAAGACTCTTCAACGGGGTATCCAAAACCATCTAGTGGCTCTGAGCTTGGTAAAGATTTCCAAAGTAAAGAGCACGGCAGTGTGCCCCCATCTTCCTATCGAAACAGTGTATATGTCAGTGCACCAAGAGGTCAACATTACATCCCGAAATATCAACCAAAACATAGAGAAAGACCAGTCCAATCATTCCAGGTATATCAACCCACCGTTGGCAAGGAACCAGAGGATATAAACTACACTCCCACCGCCCACCTGCCTGCATCTACTGGCTCTGTTTCTTCAAGCTCTGATGATCTTTCACCACAGAGCAGCAGCGGTCATGTGGGAGTTCAAACAAGTAGCCCGCATGATGCTCAGAATCAAGTGTTCAACAGGAAACAGCCAGTCAGATTTAACCAAATCCTTCCTGTGAAGCCTCCCAGCTCTGTTCAAGGCTCAAGCAGACACGACGGCTATCCCAGAGACCAGACAGTCAAAGTTAGTCGCCCATTAATGCCAACTGCCCATACAAAAGACGAGGAGAAGCAGAATCTAGTCTCAAACACACAGGGAGAAAAACAAATGGCTCACAATACCCTGATTCCTGTATCGAGTGGCTTGCATTTAACCCAGAGTGGGATCACATCTCATGTCGGTGATGCGATTTTCAACACTATAACTAACTTGGCTCCAGCCTCAGCATCAGAGAGGGCCTTTTCAAGATTAGCTGGCAATGAAATCATGTCCAGGAAGTTTGGAATCAAGAATATGATCTCTGATATACGTGGCGCCAGAAACCCCCTTGGCTCATTTCCTACCCCAAGAAGGCGAGGCATTTCTCTAAAGGGTGGCTATGTGAGTAAACCGCTGTCTGCATCCAAGGTTTCTGCTTCTACTTTAAGTGGTGTCCTATGGAGGAACAGTGGCAACACAAAGAGGCTTCCTCCTCGAACAGGCCCCAACATGTCACCTCCATCTGCATACATTGTGCAGTCCAGAAACGGCTTTACGAGGAGCAAAGTGTCTCTATCAAAGACCCGTTACGCACCATATCAGCTGGCTGAATACAAGAACACTGGGTCCCACTATGTAAAAGGATTTTAAGAACAGTGAAGAAGAATCAGAAAACGGTAGGTAAAAACTTATTTTGCTTGTGAATATAACTGCTTATGATCAACTGGAATAAGTATTACTAAAAACATTTTTCACATCTGTCTTTCTCAGGCAGTTCTTAATTTGTCCTACATTTGTGTACATTGTCTACATTTGAAATAATTAAAAACAGTGGTCACATGTTTAAGTAAGAAAGTTAAGTCTGTCGAAGTTGGAGGTAAACAATACATTTCCAAGATGAAGGATTGCATTGGAGGCAAAAATCTATAAAGACTATTCATGTGTAAAACTAACGCTTGCTGTTTTCTTTGCTATTTAAAATGTAGGTAAAATCGCTGACAGCAAGTCCTTTTGTAAATATAGGTAAGTATTCATATTGTGAATGGTTAATGCTCCTGCAACTGAAAACTGAAGTTAAAATCCTTTCAATTTCTTTTGTTTTCATTAGGAGCTGGTGCCATCTTCAACTGAAGTTTTTGCAGTTGCAAAAATCTGCTCCAACTGGTATTAAAGTTGTTTAATTCCTTGTCTTGATCGTGTCACATGGGATAACCTAATCAACAATTTCAGTGTCATTAGGTCGACAATCTTTTTTTCAGTCGCAAATGACAATAGTTGAGCAGTGAAAAGCTTGTGCATCACAATTAATACTTCCCAGAACTGTGTATGGTAATAGTTTAGGTGACACTTTAGTCAAACAAGCCATAAAAACAACTACCTCAAAGGTGATTTATGTCTAATGGTCCCCATCTTCCTTTTCCCTCTAATATTACTAGATCAATTAATAAAACCACCTTGTGTTGATCTTGACTGCAATACTGTAGGCCTACCTGAAGTAAGAGCTTGCTAAATTTTTCCTGTAACAGCAGTAGACCTTCTCCAACAGACAAAAAGACACCTAGAGAGGAATAAAGAACAGCCACTAAAAAAGCACTCAAATCAATTTAATTTGACTCTGAATAATTTGAGAGAAATCTTGAACTCTGCCTGTTTTTTTAAAGGCAACGTACACGACCAAACCATACTGTACCATGGTGTCATCTACGTCCATATAGACTGAATCCACAGTCCTACGTGTCAGGCAGGTTTTTGCAGGGTGCTGCTCTGCATCAGCAAGAAACTTGTGCCTCAAAAAAAAAAAAACGAAGTTGTCATCAAAACAAATATGTCCAGGACAAATTTGAATCTTTAGATGATTAAGCTCACACAGACACATTTGAAACTACTTAACGGTTAAAAATAGCAATGTATAATGGTGATGGAGTATTAGCTGCTGGTGAAAGACGTTTGTCTAATGAGTGATATTAAAGATTTAACACTTTTAAATGAACATGACTTGCAATGACCTCCACTTATTTAGCAAAATTTGAAAAATTATGTTCCAAACAAAACCTAAGTTGACAAAGAAAATATATTATTCTCCATCAGAAATGTCCAAACATGAACTAGGGCTGTAACTGTACATGCTAAGGACACTGGGTGCTTAGGATCCCCTGGGTTGTTAGTTTGTAAAGTCACTTCAAGCATAAATATAATGGTAAAAGGTTTAGAAAATCTATACACATCTATATATAGAGTACTTTGTTGATGCTAATAGGTACTTAAAGGGGCACTTAAAGATCAGTTAATGGGAGCAAATGGACACTGGTGAGTAAGGTAACCAGAAGAGAACAAGATGCAACTGGAAACTCAATGTCATAACAACACTACTCTGTTTAGTTTGTTTAATATAAGGTTTCCCTCTTAGTGCCATTTGGGGTCAGAGAAGAAGAAGAACGAGGTTTGAAATATTTACCCCTCCACATTTGGTAAACAAAGACTTTCACTCCAGGCAGTAAAAGAAAACTTGAGCAAGTGAGCCACCAAGTGTCCGTCTGAAGGAAAGTCACAAAAGGAGGTTTACCTACCAGTCAACATCCTGAAGATTGTCATGTCCCTGGAAGGCTGTGAGAGTGTTTTTCAGAAACTGTATCGGGTCATTGGGACACGACAGGCATGAAGCTGTCAATAAGGCCTGTTGTCAGAGAGGGGAAACAAAGAAAGGGATTATTTTTCATATTCAGGTAAAATTAAAAAGTGGTTATAATAGTCAAATAGGCAGTAGTCAAAGTGGACTGACTGTGTATTAAACACTGAAGAACTGAGCTCATGTTCTCTACTTAAAGCTAATGTTACAAATTGCTAGCTTAACTAAATTATGTTTCTAAGCAACATAACCTACCTTGTATATTTGTGGCAGGCAGTGTTTTAGTTCGCACTCTTTCAGAGCAGCCTTTGCGTTTGCTATATTTGCCATATTTTGTCACTGATACATTTACAAAGCCGAATAGTTAACGAGCATCTTTACAGACTCGTAGATTAATCTCCATCATTTCCATTTGGATACTCAACGTTGCCAGGTAACGAAACAAGTAAAAACTCAACCAACGTTGGATAAGTGTTGGACAACTAAAGCGCAGCAACAAGAGTAAACCGTAACAGTTTACAAACTAAGCGGCGTGACGCAGATGATTTCTCCGTGAATAAGTTACATGTTAACGGTTGCTTAAACAGATTCAAAATATGTATTGAAAGTTGGGAGTTTGTATATAGCTAGAAACTCTTTGCTAATCACTCAGCGAAAGATTATAGTCGGCCACTAAGTTTAACTGTGTTGCCAGGTTGGGCGGTTTTACGGCATATGGGGCTACTTTAAATTAAAGGGTGGTAAAAAATAATATTGTGGCGAGTTGTGATCATTTGGGCTAGTTTGTGCCTTTTAGGATGCTTATTACAACGTAATTATTCCTTTTGTCTTATTGTAATTATTATTTCGTCAAACTATGCGATAAAATTATTGTGGAGACCAGTAAGATCGATTTTATTGCGTCATTATTCAAAATACGTTTGTGTGATTTGTGACTTCTACTATAAATTATAACGCTATCATTGTTTTAACCGTGGTTTTGAGTTTGCCTGACGATACGATGATTTACTGGGGTGAAAACAGAGGAGCGGGGGTGATAGGGCCGCTGGGCGTGTACTAAACTCTGATTGGGCTTCTTTTTGTCAGACCAATCTGGCAACATAAGCTGCCCGCAACAACGGAGCAGGACATTGTTGACAACTGTGGCTTGTCAGCAAACTTCTCCAGTTGCCAGAACAATGAATCTGTCAGCACCAGTTTGGGTGGGTTTTGTAGCGGCTTCGACGGGGTGTCGTCGGCGCTAGCTAACTCAGTAGCCGGTGAGTTAACAGATTAGACTCACGACGTTTCAGAGCATCTGTAGCTTAACGTTAGCTAAGCTAACAGGGCTTAGCTAAAGACGAAGCAGCAGCATGGGTGACGGCAGTATTGCTCCCAGGATCGGCAACATGAAAGCGTTGCTTGGGATAGTTGCCGGAGCTGGAGCTTCCTACGGGTTATACAAACTCATCAGCAGAGGAGGATTCAAGAGAAACAAGAAAAGTGCTGGCAGCGAAAGTCCTGGTGTCAAGAGCAGTCAGCCCAGTGAAGTTACTCTACAGCCGGGCACCCTGCTGGCCAGAGTGTCTGGACTGGATGTTGTGTGTCCCCGACCTGTGGATGTTGCATCAGGTAAGAACCAGAGAGCTCATTAAGCTTTCACAGTAATCACACGGCTAAACCTGAAGATGAGCAGCAAAGCACGCACAGGCAATCCTAAAATGTGGTCCCATCTTTGATAGGAGGATATTGGAAAAAATAATGTGGGCAGTTTTGGACTGTAAACAATAACTACAGCTGGGTGATACTCACTTTCCCCCAGTGCAAACATGTATTCAATAAATGTGTGTTTAAAAGGCTTATTCTGATCCATAGGTGACATCATCCACCAGTCCCCTGGAAACCTGGATCCACAGCACTTGAAAATGCTGCTGTCATGTCTGCAGACCAGCAGTAATCCATCAGACAAATGTCGGATCCTACTTACGCTAGGAAACTCTGCTGCCTTTACTGTGAATCAGGTACAGTAATAATCATAATAATAAACTTCTTTTATGCAGCACCTTTCAAAACACAATTACAAAGTGCTTTACTAAACTGAACACAAAGCAATAACGCATTAAAAACAGAATTCACATAAGAGAATAAAACAATGAAATTGCAATAAAATCACTGAAAGACAAATTTAAACGTGGGTTTTCAAAAGTGAGTTAAAAGACTAGACCTAAGAACAACAAGACAAGACGCACCCAAGGATCTCAGGGTGCGAGAAGGAACATAGGGCAATAAAAGATCTGTTATATAACTCGGGGCAGAGCTCTCAGGGCTTTGTACGTAATCAATAAAATCTCAAAATCAAATTCTAAAAGATACAGGTAACCAGTTAGGGAAGCCAGGATTGGTGTAATCATGTTTTCTAGTCCGAGTCAGCATTATGGCAGCAGAGTTTTGGATGGGCTGGAGCCGGGAGAGGGATTTTTGCAGATGCCGGAGAGCAAGGAATTGCAATAATCTAATCAACTGGTTATGATTACATGCATAACAATTACCGGATGTGTGTTAGAAACAAGTGATCTGTTCCTGGAAACACTTCTGAGATGCTAAAAGTCAGTAAACTTTAAGTATACTTTTAACAACATCCCACAAGTGAGGTTAGATCTGGTTGCTTTTTTGTAAAATTGTAAATAAACTAATAATAGACAGATTTAGCTGTTGTATTTAGTCAAAGCTCTGTTTATACCTTGTGACATTATGTATCTCTCTTTTCTCTCTCTCTGATCGTCCAGAATCTAATACGGGAATTTGATGGTATTCACATCATTGCTGGTTTCCTCTCTGATCCTGCGGCAGAGGTCAGAGTGCAGACTCTTAATGCTTTAAATAATCTGTGTATGAACATCCCAAACCAGGAACAAATAAAGGTATGTTGCCTTATACTGTACAGGAGATATCATTCACTGTGTTGCTGACCGTGAGATCGTTTTGGTTACATATTTATGTCTGCGTCTTACAGGTTTATGTGCCACAAGTGCTGGAGTTGATTGAGATGTCACCAGTGAATTCTGAGCTTCAGCTCGGTGCTCTCAGGCTGCTGACAAACCTCTCAGTCACAGACAAACATCAACACTTGCTGAAGGACTCAATTACACTTTTACTATCTCTGCTTGTCGTGAGCAATGAAACATTACAGGTTGGTATCTTCTCGGGTTGCACATATTCGATCTTCATGTTTATTCATACCATTTTGTGGTGTATGTGTAAATTAAGCATTTCTGTTAATTTCTGTCTTAGGTTCAGGCTTTGAAAGTCCTCGTGAATTTGTCATCCAATCCAGATATGATGGACGACATTGTTCAAGCTCAGGTAAGAATTAAGGGAATATGAATGTTAGTTAGCACGGTTCTGTGTTAATCAGAATAATCAGAAGGGCAGTATAATTCATATATTTTAGCTGTCAAACTCGAGCTCCCAGAAACAGTGCCGGTCTTTGAAACTAATTTTCACAGTGGCCAAATGTGGAATTACAACGTCCACGTCAGTCACATGATACGGTGGGACCCAGAAAGACTTTTTCTAATAGACTTACATCAAAAATAGACGTATAAATAAGTGGATAAATTTTTTTGAGTGTCACAACCCCAACAAAATGACTTGTTTAACTATCGAGATTTGATTCATTTGGTCTGATAAGGGGCCGTACACATAGTGCCTTTTTTGCAACTTCAAATTCATTGTTAACAGTGTAGACTTGCGGCAAGTACGCTCAAAGTCGCAGTGCACATGCGTTCCCAAGCACCAATTTTTCAGAGTGCGATGGCTGCACTTCCAGGTAATAAAGTTCAACTTTTGGAACGCAGCAGCGTACACTGCATGTAATGTGACGAGGAGCAACTAATCACAGCCGACAGATATCCTTCCTTCTTGCGTAAATATCGGTCTGTGATAAATATGGAGGAGAAGTTGATCATTTTACAGCAGGGCTGCCAGAGCTTTACATCTGTCCCACGCACGATATGCCCACACACTTATAAACAGCACCTGGAAGAAGATCAGCTCTGCACTCAGGATATCAGGTAAACAGGCTATGGTACCATGCAGACGCAACCTGCCACAGTGCTCTTGAAAGCTGGCACAAAAGTAGCACCCAGCGCCCGACCTTGCGTTTTCCAGGCGGTTAAAGATGCGACATGTGTACGGCCCCTAACATATTGAGAGTCGCAACATTAAATCATTTTTATTCCCAGTCAGGTTAGCAGGCGCTAAACCAGAGGTCACCCACTGGCCAGTGGAAGCTAGCTGTTGAGCTGCCATAAGTCTTCAGTGTGCTTGCTCTGTTGGCCCAGTGATGTGGAAGATCTGGGTAATTTCATACAGTATAAATCTAGCTTTTTAGTCTTCATGCGGAGCTCAGCAGCTTTTATAGGAATGAATGGGGGCCTTCAGAGTTGTATCCAGGTCTCATCATGGTCAAACTGTTGTGACAGGGTTCCAAGTGTCATCATAAATCCCCATTTTGATGATGATGGTCTTCTCTGCTTTTTGCTGCAGGCACCAGCTTCTGTTGTGCTGCTGTTTGATGCGCGGACAGCCCCTGCGGTGCTTCTGCGACTGCTGACGTTTGTAGGCAACCTGAAGGCCTGGAGGCCTTCCGCCCAGGTGGCCGATGAACTGAGGCGGAAACAGGATTGCCTCTTCCGGGTCATGTTAGATGAGTCTTCCCAGCTCCACAGCAGACTGGTCCAGCTGCTTTCACACCCTGATGGGGAGGTTCAGTCCCAGGTGGCTCGCATCTTGACATAGACCTCCCTCTCTGCACTCTTGATCCATGCACAGCTTTTGCTTCCACATATTTTGCCAAAGCCATCAACCCATCAACCATCCAGTTCAATTATAAATCTGTTGACATTAATCTTATAAAAGAGAAGGCTGCGTAGCCTCCTGCGGATACTCAGCTCACACTCCCACACTCTCTATATCTACAGTGTTCCCTAAATCAATATTATTACGACACATAACTAAATGATCTGTTCCACCTCACCAGCCACTCCTCCCTGATTTCTCCTTTCTCACACTACAATTTGTTAAAGAGCGATGAGGAAGCAGGAAGAAACCATTCATCCAGTGGAGTGTAAAAAAAACAGGCCTCCTCTCCTTTGTTTTCCTGCCACCAAAATTGCGAGAGACTGCTTTCCTTCAAAGATCCACAGTGCCCTTCCTTTTGAGAACTTCACCGACTTTCTCTGAGGACCTGTTCCAGGTGAAATTTCCGAACCCAAACCCACTGCCAAATTTTTCTAGAGAATGTGTCTGAATGACCTGTGCGGCACGACCCAACGCACTACCCTCCTGTGGCCCAGAGAGACACTGAAAAGGTTTCTCGCCACACACTTTAGCATGCCTTGGAGACATGAATGAATGGGCTCACAGCAGCTCCAGTCCTCACCAACTTATCAACATGTCGGATTGAGGGATCGTGGTCTTTGAAAGCTTTTCATTTAATTTGAGTATAAGGGCATCATGACTTTAGAAAAGCCAAAGTGAAGTCAGCCTACAGGATGGCTGGCTTCACACTCTGTGACATAGTGAGAAGAACTCCGAGTTGAAACACTGCCTCTCACGCATTAAGAAGAGCCAGTACAGGTGGTTGGGACACCTGATGAGGATACAAACTGGGTAAACTGACTTTTTGAAGGTGCATCAAACACAGCTGCTGGTGAGAAAACCCCAGGGTTGATCCAGGATGTACCGGAGGGGTTGCATCTCGCAGAAACACCTGCAAATCCCCCTGAGAGGAGCTGGAGGAAGTTGCAGAGGAAAAGGAAGCCTGGAGTGCTATGATTGTTTCAGCTACCACAAATATCGAACAGATATACAGCTTGAAACTGAATGGATGGGGGGGTGGGTTGACCTCTGACAAAGCTGTCTGTACTAACAATTAATGTATTTCAGTTTTTTCTGCATATGAATTACAACAGAGATTGAATGTTAAAAATAAGCCTTGTTATATTAAGTTATGCACCTTCTGTAATGAGACAGGCTGTAAGTGACAGACCCATATGTTGTCTAGCTGGAGGACCGGAGCTGTGGACCCATCTGCTGACTTGTTAACAGTATTTACAGAGAGGAGGGTGGGTGTGGGCGCATACCTCTAAATTGCATGAAAAATGTGATGATTATCTCAGAATATGATTTTTAATGCGAGGATTTTATGGCATGAGCCAGTCCTGGTGTGAAGAAATGCTGCACATTTTTATGTTTGGAAACTAACTTTATTGAACCCAAATCCTAAATATCTCTCAGGCAACATGGTTTACCAGAAAAGATACAGCAGGAGGCTGATTTACTTGTGACCTAGATTACGGTATTTATTTAATTAAGCTAGTCAGCATTTTGCCTATAAAATGAGAAATATGTTTGTTATGTTTGTTTGAATGGTTCAATAAATACCCTATATGACAAATTGTGGATCTCCAAATCCTTATTGCCCTCTCTGGGTTGGGAGTGAGCTACTGCCCCAAGCGAGGGAATTCAAGTATCTCGGGGTCTTGTTCACGTGTGAGGGTAGAATGGAGCAGTTTGGCACAGCCTCTGCAGCGATGCGGGAGTTGTGCTGGATTGTTGTGGCGAAAAGAGAGCTGAGCCGCGAGGCAAAGCTTTCGATTTACTGTTCCATCTACGTCCCAACCCTCATGAGCTCTGGGTAGTGACCGAAAGAATGAGATCGCGGATACAAGCGGCCAGAATGAGTTTCCTCCGTGAGGTGGCCCCTGCAGCTCGGAGTAGAGCCGCTGCTCCTTACGTAGAGAGGGGTCAGTTGAGGTGCTTCGGGCATCTGATCAGGATCCTCCTGGGCGCCTCCCGCTGGAGGTGTTTCAGGCACGTCCCACTGGTAGGAGGCCCCGGGGCAGACCAGAACACACTGATTATATATCTCATCTGGCCTGGGAACGCCTTGGGGTCCTCCAGGAGGAGCTGGAAAGTGTTGCTGGGGAGAGGGATGTCTG
>JAPZEB010000023.1:13927054-13937735 GCA_029783705.1 Chaetodon striatus | reverse complement strand
TTTTGGTGTGAGTTTCTGATTGTTGGAGATATCTGCTGTAGAGATGTCTACCCTCACTCCAATATAATGGAACCAGATGGTCATCAGCTTGTGGTGCTCAAAATGCCAAAAAATACATTTGAAAAACTTAAAAGCAAGAAATGTCTCTTGCACTGCGGGTGAGAGGAAAATGTGTATTTGGTTGTTGGGTGACCTGTCCGTTCAAAGGACCAGTTAAAGCTTTTTGCAAGTTTTGGCCTCACCTAAAAATCTGATTTACATTTTACAGATAGCCAATAGTCTTGGTTGGTCTTCTTTTTGTATTTCTAAGATTTAAACAATTAAATAGTTAAATGTGCAGCAGACAACAGCTGACTGACGGCTGTCAGAAGTCACAATGATGGATGACAGCGCATTCAAGTAACTGATGACCAGTCAAACAGTAATAACAGGAATATTAATTGTTTAAGTGAACAAATAATCATAAATTTTACAAACAACAGTAGGACATAACTAAAAATAACAATGAAGGAGAACTGCAGATGTAGTGTCACTGTGGTGAAAATAAAATATTAGAGTCTATAATCTGTGCAGTCATAACTTCAAAGTTACTACACACATTGCAAAGTAACAACAGCAGAGCTCTCGGGGTTGATTTCCCTCTCTGGTGAACTCAGTAAGTGGCGTTTTTCTCTTATATCCAAGGTAACGGATATAACAGCAAGAGGGTCAAAATTCAGGGTGTAATGTTATGAGCAAGTCCTGATTGCGTGCACACTGCATGCAACAGAACGTACTTTTTAAGGGCAGCTGCAGTACATACTAAAAGGAAAAAGAAAAAGTATGCGATTTGGACAGCACCCAAAGATTGTTATTTTTAGCTGATTATGAACTAATGAAAACATAGTTATGAATATTACATACTATTTCTGCCCCTTAATTCTGCACACTGAAACTTTAATGTCATGCTATAAATGGCCTAAAGCAGGTGAACTGACAGGAAACAGCCACTGACAGGACTTAATTATTTTGGTGTTTTGGCTTCATACACTTGAACAGATACAACGTGTTGTGTTTTGTCCAGGCAAAAAGTGTGCTGTGGAATAATCTACAAGGGCCGTTTCGGGGAGGTCCTCATCGACCCCCACTTGTTCAAACCATGCTGCCGCAACAAGCAACGGCAGCAGCAGCAGCAGGAGGAGGAGGAAGAAGAAGAGGAGGAGGAGGAGGACGAGGAGGAGGAGGTGGAGATAGAGGAGGGCCAGGTCGGTGTGGGTGTCAGCGGGCTCAAATCCCAGACGGAAGAGGAAGTGAAGGAGACGCCGAGGTGCGTGGAAAACGCAGAGCCTCCACAGCTATGCGTTACCATGACAACGCCTCCGACCAGGAGCGCGGCGGTGATGGAGGATGGATGGTAAAGTCAAAACTCCGCCTTGCACACATCTCTGAAGAAATCTTGGGGTGCTGTTTTTTGCTTTTCTTTTCGAGCACTTACAGAAAGAAGTTGCCTCAGATTGCCTTCAATCATAACGCAGCTGAAAATCCTTCGGTCTCCTCCACACTGAGGTTGGAGGTTTGTTTATTTTGTTTAAATGGTAACTTATGAACTGTTGATTTTTCCACTTTGTCTCTTATTTTGTATTTAATATTCATACCATCCTGACGATGGACCGTTATCCGTGGTGTTTTTGATCTGCTTTAGATGAAATGCTGGAGCTCTAGTTTGCTGGTACATTTAAAAGATTTTATTCCAAAACGCAATAGATCCACTGACTCACAGAAAAAAAGGTGCTACTTGAAAATTCATGACTCAACACTCAGCTGAACCCGTTCTCAATGTGGATATTTTATAAGCATATATGTTAAGATGACTAATATAATGGCATTACTTTCTTTGTTCAGAGTAGATATCTCTTTTTTGAAATGGTGGATATCTCGTTTTGGAATGAATGACACTTTACATTGACAGAGCACAGACCTGTACAGTAGCCCTTGTGTTTGTGTCTATTCACATTGACATCCATTCCTCTCAAAGAGTTTGTGTTTGTAGACTGTCTCCGTGCGCAAATACGTGTGTGGGTCCCATTGAAACAAGGCCTATTCACAGCTTCAACAGCAAATACACCAGCCTTAATTATGTGTTACAGACAGCGCTAGTGTTAATTCTGGATCGGTATTAAGGAACACAAAGGGACAGTAGCTATATTTATTGTGGCCTCAGCAACACATAGTGCATTTTGCATGAATGGCAAGCCCACTCATCCAAAAGACCTAATGATCTGATGCATGAGTCTACTAAAAATTGCATGGCCTTATATAAGCTGTAAATCTTACTTTTATTTTTTTGGATCCATTTCTCTGAAGTTTTAACTTATTTTTATATGTAAGAAAAAAAGAAAAAGGAAAAATAGAAATGTCTTTGCATAACAATACCACACAATACAACAGCAAAAACACACAACCTATCTATAGTCATTCAGCAATATCAATATCAGTGATTTCCATCATTCCCGGGTCAGTATAGGTAAAAGACTTTATACAAGTTGAAATTCTATGCCATTGCCTCTTATATACCACAAATGTGTTGTGATATATAGCCTAATATTACTTTATTTATCAAACGAAAGCCAAAGCACATTGAAATTCACCCAATGTCAAATCTAAGCAGGTTTTCTATGGACACTTGTGCTTGTCCGAGGTCATTTGTATGTATGTTTATGGTATTCTAAACGAAACACTAATATGAAATTTCATACATGTGATGTTGTTGTCGGGAGCAGAGGGTGCGTTATGTACATAAGGGGTTGGGCGAGCCGCACGGCTCCTATATGGGTTTCATTATTTATTTATTTCATATTTATTTGTATCACTGCATCCCCCGCTTAGACGTGTAATACTATGAATTCTTTTCATCCTTAGCTTACACATAGAACGGTTTTGTACTTCAGAAATCGAATGTAATTCTCACGCAGACTTTCTTTAACATTGCGTTGAATTACTGGTTGTCAATATTTGTGAAATGTTGTTAAGTATTTATTTACTCATCAGTTCAGTTGCGTGCAACCTAACTTATTCTGTACCATCACTTTGGATCTGTATCATGTAGACTGAAACGAATGATAGATTGCAACCAAACTGTACTTTTCTCCCTTTTAGCCTGTAGCTTAAATAACGTTACAGAATTGTAGGATACCTAACTCTAGACTTGCATGTACTGTTGCTATGCATTTACGTAGCTTACAAGTTAGACAAAGCGGTTTTGTATTTTTTATACATCATGTACTTTTTTTACTTGTCCCTTAATAAAAGTAATTTTGTGAGTTTTCTGGAAGCAAAGTGTTTCTGAATTTATTGGTGGGAGGAGGAGAGTAGGCTGAGGTGGTATCTGTGTTTTCATAGCTTCATACCTTCCTGACATTTCACCAGGGTATACGGTATATGATGGTATTTGCGTCCGAACTACAGGTGATAGAAGTCATTTAGACATGCATGTCGTTGTCTGGCCTACAATGCTAATATGCAATTTGCCTGCTTAGACAAGTCTTGCAGGGTTTAAATGCTTCAGGCTCATAGCATAGATGGAAATGAGTGCTTATTTTGCATGGGAGTACCCAGTGACACCTCAGTGGGTTGAACAGAGATATGTTCAATAAAATCATGTGGCAAACAAAGTTGGAAGAATTCAGCTCGAGATAGAGTTGTACCTTCAAACAGAGGCAGACACATTTTTATTTAATATTATCCCTACCGATCACAGTCACCATCTCTCTTAGCATAGCTGCCTGTTCCACCAGCAGAGACTGACCTCTGGTGGCGTGTGCTGAACTCTACTACAGCATCAATACAGCATCTTCACAACAGCTTAACAGAAGGGGAAGCATCTGTATTTTTGATGGTACTGAAAATGATCCCTTTCGAATCTCTAAATACCCCAATATACCATAATATCTTCATACCACCAACACCTAGTGGGCAGGTGGATAAAAATGAACTCAGCAGGATGTATTTATTTCCTCGAAAAGAACTTCTTTCATGGCAGCGACGTGTATCGTTTAAATATCGATGTGTGATGTAAGTGTGATGTAATATGACGGAAAGGTTTAAGTAAACAACATTTCTGAGACAACAGACTGCAAACCGTCTCACCAGTCTGACCTGGAGATTTTCTTTATCAGAGTTTGACCAGTTATAGGCCTGATACACACTAGAGTTAAAGAGAGAGTATTTTGTTCACGTGTACCTCACACTACGTCTTTACCTTAGTGCAATCACACCATAACAACTTTGCTTGAGATTTAAACACAAAGAAATAAGAGTCCATTAACTTTCAGGGTAGCACTTAATTTTCATGTATCTGACAGCATCTCTTAAAAAAAGTTTACATGTGTGTTATGTCAGTTTGAAAAAAGGTTAAAAGCAGGAGACATGAGTTTGATTACTACCTATAAGTGTCCTGTAGGTTTCAGTCTGGGATCCAACTTTTAACATTTTACATTTGAAAGTCCCTGCAGGAACAAGGAGGCGGGGTACTTCACGCTCATACTCCAGGTGAAAATATTTTTGATGCTGCCGTGCCTGCAGTAGTCAAGACTGGAGTCATTATGTTCTGGGGGTCTCCGCTCAGGAACATCTTGAGAGAATTTCTTTAACTTTGGCACAAACATCCCCTTGGACTCAAGAATGAAGTGATTTTGGTGATCACAGGTAACAGGTCACTGAAGTGATGACATTTTATACCCAAAGGTCAAATGTCAACTTCACTGTGACATCATAATGTTCTGCAAAAACACTTTTCTGGCCATTATTCAACGCCATAAATCAGGAACAGAAAGGGGAGACAGTTGCTCAGATGTTGAATTGGTGACATTAATCTTGGGTGTCCACCTTGAAACTGTGCTGACTGTATAGATCCTCCGTGCTGCCGGGGGACAGATACGTGTGAAGCATCCATGTTTCCACTGACATGGCTGTATTTCTAGTTCCTCTCCTATGTAGGCTTTTGAAATGATTATAACCAAGAGATTACAGAAAATGCACAGCAACTTTATGATTTTTTTTTTTAAATTATAAACATACTATTATTAGAATGATTCAAATATAAAAAATGCACAAGGATTCATGTTGTCACGATACAAAAATTTGTAACTTAAGTATAAGACCCTGAGAAATATTGATATTCGTTACCATTTGTGATATCACAAGGAAAAATTGACATTGACATTGAGGGCATAAAATTAAAAAAGATGTATATAACAAGACTAAAACATGACAACTACAGCACGTCTTTTCTTGGTTTGTAGCAGAGAACTGCAGAATGACTATTAGCCTCAACATTATCAATAAGAGAGAGTGAGAAACCACAGCTGGTACTAGTGCATCAATACTGCTGAGAATGGGTGGTGAAAGCCTTTCAAATATCAATATATATCAATAAATCAATTTCTGACACTTACAAGGACAATTCCTGTGCACACCAAGCAATTTGTTAACTACTGCAGTACTGTAGTCGGTCCATGATCCGCCCAGCACAGTCTAAATACATTCAAAGCACCTGATTGTTCATTTTGTAAACACAGATGAAGGAAAACTGATCTGCCTGTTTTTTATGCCCCCTGTCTCTGAAGAAATATTGGTGTATTATGTTAATGCTTTTTCTGGGCTGATAATAGAAGCAGCCATTTGAAATTTACCGCAGACAGATGTTTTTTGGATAGTGCTCTAAAACTTAAGTGCCTCCGTGGGATGGTCCACATCCATAAATCAAGGTTAACATATTCCAGAGGCTATTTTGTTGTAACTTAATGTTAGTGTATTTTCAGTTACCTGTAATATTTTTTTATTTGAGTAGAAAGATAACAAAAACATTATTTTTTGTAGGTAACATAGCATGCACTAAGAAAGATATGCTTTTTAATTTGTTTCAGTGTAATCGTATACAAAGTTTTTTTTGGACCAATTCATTCCTATAAAGGTTTGTGACGTCACACAGTGTCGTTGTTATTTAATTATATAATAATACCCCTAAAAAATGATGATATAACCAGATTAGATTTGTTAATTTGTTGTTACACTTGTAAATTGCGCAGTTTTAAATAAAGAAAAAAAAAGAAGAAACATGAAAAAAAAACACCGGAAACGATGGTCCTATGACAGGAAGTGTAAAGAAAACCCGGAAGTGCTTTGTTTTTGTTTTACAGCCAGCTGTCAGAGGCACCTTTAGGCTGTAGATGTCGTTTTAAATTTGCTATTCAAACAGCCAGAGGTCGACACAGACATCCACCGTGGGAGCTGAGGTAGCTTATACAATGTTTGTTGTTTCGCTCGCCAGATTAGCTAAGCAGCTAACAAGCTAATCAACGGTTCGTCCAGCAGCCTGCTAACAGAGGACTCGGCTGAACTGTTAACAAAGTTAATCATCGTTAAACATGCTGCATTAAAATATCACAGAGAAACTTTGGCTGCCCTTGTAGAAGATGATACGTGTATTTTCGCTGGTGAATATAACCTGAATAACTGACTGTGTTAGTTTCTTTATAGGCTCTTGGTTTCAGTGCTTGTGTTGTGATTGGGCTGAGTGATATGCACACATCAAATACTATCACGATATTTTGACCAGATACCTCTATATTGATATTGCAACAATATTGTACTGACTACAGTCTGGTAAGCTCAGACGACTGTATCACTGTACTGTAATGCAGCTTTTAAAACCAGGAAAGTACAACACAGTGTTAAAAATCTAAGGTGATACCTAGTCTGGTGTTATTATGTTGATCTGTTGCCCAGCCCTAACTGAGAATATAATCTGATACTTCTTGCATTTCTAAATAAAAGTTCATATTTGCAGCTTTTACACCTCAATCTTCATCATGGAGGAGCCCACAGCATCTGGCGTGTTCTGTAACAGGATGCTGAGCATGGTCAACTCTGAGGATGTGAACGCCATCATCCAGGCTCAGAGACACATGTGAGTGTCATGGTGCGACTAGTCTGTTTAGCTTCATGTGGCTTTTCTGCTGCTTCACACTACTAAATATATAATGGGTGTGCTGTTTGGCGTAGGTCAGTTCACTTGCATTTGACAATGATGCTGACAGCTTCCTCACTCTTTGTAAAGTGTTATCTGATAGTAACTGTTGCTTTGCTGAATTATTGTGAAAAACAGGCTCGACCGCTTTGAGAAAACCAATGAGATGTTGATCAACTTCAACGGGCTGTCTAACGTGCGACTGCAGCAGATGAACGAGCGCTTCCTACTCCACACTCGCACCCTTGTGGAGATGAAAAAAGATCTGGACAGTGTCTTCAGAAGGATCAGGTAAATCACTATTCTACCTTGGGCAAACACACACACATAGACCAACACATGAGGGTTGAGCTGATGTAAAATTTTTCAAACTAGTTTGATATTAAGCCAAACACTGGACTGGTAAACTGAATTTTACTAGGTGTCACACTCAACTCAGCAGGGGCTCCAGAGTGAAACATAATGACACTGTGTCTTAACAGCAAAAGAGCGTCAGACACATTGGAGCTCTCTGTCCACACTGAATACATTAAATTTGCACTTCTGTTACTTTATGTAAACAAACCACATAACTATGAGCTGTGCGCTCAAAATCATACACGAGACGTAACCACCTAAAAGATGAGTGAGTGGCCTGCTAGCTGTGTTTCGCATGTTTTATATCCTGATTTTTTTACTGGAAATGACCTACAATATAGCCAACAGCAAGTAGCCTAGGTTGTTATTTGCGATGGTCACTTACCAGAATGTTTCAGCTCCCTGGTGATCTTCCTCTAACCAGCTGCCACCGTAGGCTATTTAGGTTTTTGTAGCGAAATAATTCCTCAAGTGAACTTCATGAATCAGCTGTTCCTCGTGCATTGTGGCGCTTTTAAAGTAAGCAAAAGCTGTAAAATATAAATAGGGCGTCTGACAAAAGTTCATCTTAAAAAGCTGGCGTTGTATTCCCTGCTGCCTGTAATGACACCTCTTTCTTAAGCATTGAATCTAAAATGTTGTTATATTGGTGCAGTTTTAGTTTCTTGAGAGACTAACTCCAACATCAGCTCATCTCAAGTTGTTTATTAAGAATGCTATGAGTTGGATTCAGCGCCACGATGTCGTCCGCACAGGTTGCTGATGTAGGAGACTTTGTAATTTGCCAGAATGTTGGTTTGCATAAAATCAAACCGGTTAAAGCTCGTGGACTGGACAGACAAAATCAAAAATGTGACCCAACTCTAACACACATACACATCCAACCTCTTGATTTTTGGTCTCCTCTTCCTCTCCAGGACGCTAAAAGGGAAGATTTCTAAGCAGTACCCTGAAGCTTTCAGCAGTGAGTTAGCATTTCTTTCCATTCATCCTTTTATAACCACAGACAATTCCCCAAATCAGCTCGTCTGAGATGTCTTTGTTTTTCTGGCAGATATCCACGAATCGCCCATCCTGGAGGACGATGATGACGAGTTTGACCCAGTTCCCCCCAGCGCTGCCACAACAATTACAACAGCCACGTCAGAGCAGAGCACAGAGTCCTGTGACACAAGTCCAGATGTGATCTCACCCACTGTGAGCAGATGCTCTGAAGATCTCTCCCAAGAGGCGCCTGACACGCCCACCTCCGATGTCCTAGAGACAGCTGTCCTGCAGGACGAGGGTCCGGACTCTGTGCCAGCAGAATAGGGCGAGTGGTGAATGGATTACAGCCTCTTGAGCTTCAACCTTTAAACTATTTTAGCAGGAGGTCATGTTGTATATTTAGGTTTGTGTTGGCCTCTACAATATCTGCGGACTTTTCCAGTCATTAATCTGTTGGGAAGAGCGTCACAACCTTGATGTTAAATGTGGCTATGAACTGTCTGAGGACGCTGGATTTTTGTTGGCATGCTTACTCGTCCTATACCTGCACAGCACTAAAATAATGCAGATAATACTTGAAGCTGTATAGTGTCTCACTGTAGATGTACATCTATAGCTATGATGTCAACCTGAACTGTTCTCACTCATCATGTGATTATAAGTATATATAATGTTGTTGTCGGAAGAAATCTCTCATGACTACTTGAAAGACAAAAGTTAATGATGCTCTTAACCTGAAAAATAGTAGTTAAGGTTTTTAGTAATTACTATTGTTGTTGTCATTGTGCTATTGTTATTCAATGGACCTCTGCTGAAACCAGGAAATATGTTTGTTAATGCATTCATGTCTGTTTTCAGCAGCATTTATTCTAATGTTTTACAGATCTCTGCCAAGAAATTCTCTCTTTGCTTGCTGCCTTCATCGCAGGGACGCCAGGGATGTGTTTAACTGTCAGTGATTCAGCAAACTATTCAAGGACACGTGAAATGGGCAGAAGCTCTTTGACACGCTGTGTGAGTCAAGGATCCAAACACTCCTTGCTCTCCATTAAAGAGAACGTTTCTGGTGTAAAAGGGAAAGTCCAGCTTAAAATGTGCTTCATTTGTTATTTATGTCATATTTTTACATCTCAGGTTTTATGTGTGGATTTGAAAAAATATCTCATTGAAAAGTAGAGACACAGAGTGCAGTGGTCGTATGTTTAAACTGCTCCATTCATAATAATAATAATGATAACAAGAATATTAATTGTATTGACTCTACTGTCCAAAATCAGTGTTATTATATTAACTTATTTAAACACAGAATTTTTCCTTTCCCATTTTCCTCATGTAGACAAACAACATCTATGACAAATGATTTCCTTTGATTTTCTTTGAGTGCAAGTTACAGCTGTCTTTTTAGTTCTTAAAGTAATTGATTCATTCATTGTCCGTAACCACAAGAGCCGGCCCTCCCTGTAAGCAAATTAAGCAGCTGCTTAGGGTTGTACAGCCACTAGAGGGCCCCAGATGGATGCACCATAAACTGACTTGACTGACCTCCTTAGTTTTTACAAGTAAATAATAAGATGCAAAAAAGAAGGCACACATTTTTAAGCAACACTTATGTTAAATGACGTGTAAGATTTAGGCCGCTGTAGTCCCTTTTCAAATGGAGGCATTTAGGTAAAAAGTAAGGTCAAGACCAACGCTGAAAACTGCTTTGGTACCTTAGTACCCAAAAGCCCATCACAGTGTGAGGCAACTGTGGCAAAATAACATTTCAACAAAGTTAAAAAGACTTGAAAGACTGTAGGAAAACTAAGCATTCAGTCTGGGTCATCCCCAGAAACATGACGTCTTCATATAGAGCTATTATCTGCTCAGGTTTTATGTAGTGTGTGGAGGTCTGTTCAGGTTCAGTATTGATACACTACAATAGGGGCCCTCTAAATATGCTAAAAGAACAAGGGGCTGTACACATGCCGCGTCTTTAACCACCAGGAAAACACAAAGACAGGCGCTTGTGCCTGACTCTACTCAGCTCCACTGTGTCTATACCCAAGGGTACCATCCTATTTTGATCTCTCCCCAGGGCCATGACAAACTGGCCAAACATTTAATTATATACAAATACTCACTAAGCATAATATCATCTGAAATATTTAAGGCAGTAAAAGTACATTTTGGTTATTGTACATTTGGTCTTAAATTTCATTCTGAGTGGCGTCAAAAAAAAGTCCTTACATTAGAGACCCTGTCCAAAATATTCAGTTTAGAGATACACCATTCAGCCACAACACTAAAATCACTTGTGGATGAAGTGAGTAGCATTGATCATATTGATAC
>JAPZEB010000023.1:13899791-13915074 GCA_029783705.1 Chaetodon striatus | reverse complement strand
ACACACATACACACACACACACACACACACACATACACACACACGGCAGCTATTTTCCCATGCATAAACTCACGATCATGCATACACGAATGCATGCCGAGAGCACAGCTACACTGCACACAGATTAATCAGTATGGAGAGAGAGAGACATGCAGTTTTTTTATTACAAACCGTGTCTTTAGAGTGGCCCATTAGGAAGAAATAGGGGGAGCTTAGTGTGTCACCTTTCATGCACATGGAGAGGTTGGAAGGTACCATTCCTGAGGGAAGGCAAGTAAAAGCCTATACCAATCATTAGACTTAAAGCAGAGGGGTTACAACACACGAAGGCTGTTATTCTACTGTCTGATCAAACAGTTGTACACATAAAGACAAGTTTAATTCGAAGGCTGCGGAGCGAGGAGTAAAATGCAGACAGATATTAATGCATGTTAATATGTTCTTGAGTAAAACATATAGCATTTGCAGGAAAAAGCCATTCTGGTTGAAAAAACAGTGATGTTGAACCTCAAACAATGAATCTCAAGTATGAAAATGAAAGAGAGAGATCAGAGGTCAGAGATTAAGAAGAGAGTTGGTCATTAAGAGACTTTGTGCCAGGAAAACCCACCATATTCTGGCACCTGTCCCGTGCCTCGCTTTAGCAGCAGCCTGACCCGCCTGCCTCCCGCCTTGATGAGTTCAATGGCGCGGGCGTGAGTCATGTCCCGAGTGCTGTCCCCGTTTATCTCTATGATCTGATCCCCTACCTGGAGGAAACACACAGAGGACGGGGTCGATTTCTGTCAGCTTCTGTTTATCCAGGGAAAGTTGACTTTCCCACACAACCACAGTCTTCTGCTGGCGGGAGCTCGACTGGAGCAACTGGGGAATAAGTGCCATTAAGTGCCTTGTTCGAGTGCACCTCAACAGGAAACGTTGAGGGTGAGCAGAGGGCTTCTCAGTCGGTGAGTTCACAGGCACTTGTTCTTACTCACTTCCCCCTTCCCTAACCTTTAAGCTGTGCATGAGGACTACAGAGCAGACAGTAAAATAAGATTTAAATTAACAGGAGTGGCAGAGAATAAGCATGTTGCACACAAAAAACAGCAGTGTTGTCGTTTCTGAAAAAGGCGACAATCTGTGCTGTATTAATTTTAACACGTCTTTAAATTCTGTGAAATAAATATATCGCACAACATGCTTGATTTTAAATGGATGCCAAGATTTTGCTGCTTCTCGCTGCGCGTCTGTGACTGGATTAATTCCCTCAACAAAACAACCTTTTTCACTGGCAGCGATCCCAATCATCTCCCAAAAAGCTTTTCAACTTTGTCATCTCACCCTCATCCTCCCGTTACGTATGGCAGGACCATCTTCGGCAAGGCGCAACACAAATAGGTCCATCTTGTACTCCCTGCCGCCGCGGATACTGAAGCCAAAACCCTTTGCACTTTTCTCCAGCTCCACCGTGAAGTAATCGTAATCCTGCAAGACAAAAAAAACAGACAACTTGCAACAAACCCAAATAACAGTGTATGACAATTATGCTGAAAACAAAGATTACCAACAGCCTCTCCACAGTGTGGGGGCACAGTGTTGAAGTGAGCAGATGGTTCTTGGTCTGTCCGTACCTGTGGTCTGAAGTCCGGAGGCAACCCCAGAGGGAACTGCGCAGCTGCAGGGTGCTGTCTGAAGTCCAGCAGACCAGGTGGGTGTCTGTAGTCCAGCGTCGGCGGCTGCCGGTAATCAGTAACTGGTGGGTGGCGATAGTCTACGGGAGGTTGCCTGTAATCAGTGAATGGAGGATGGCGGAAGTCAGGTTTGACGTCCTGTCTGGCTTTTACCTCTGACCTGTTCGGAGAGAGAAGGCAACATAATAAACAAGCAGTCTGTGCCGTGATGGAGAGAGCGTTGGTTTGAAGACGCTTTGAAGACGGAGATGTCCTCACACGTTCACGTGTCCTCACTTGTGAGAGTGGACGGTGTCCCTGCCTGTGTGGTGTGGGTGTGCCATATCACATCGTTCACAGTAATACAGGTTAATATGTGAAAAGCGATGATGGCAAGATTCTGACTTGTTGACGTGATGATGTTACAGCGTTACTTACAGCAACAGCGAGCACGGCTGACGGCAAAAGTGCGATTAGCTCCACCATGCAGGAGTTAAGTCCAAAAAGGGGAGTGGCTTCAGTATGTGCAAAACTCAGCTGCCAGGGTGCTTACCCGCACTCAGTCTTGGCAGCACATCACCCCCACCCTCATTCACCTGCACTGGCTTCTGGTTAGGTTCTGCATCACCTACAAACTTCTTCTGCTTGCCTACAAATCGCTCCACAACCTCGCTCCACCGTACCTATCACACCTTCTCCACCAGCGTACCCCATCATGGAAGCTGAGGTCCTCTGACTCAGGCCCCCTCTCCATACCCTGCACCAATAGGTGGACCTTTGGGGATAGAGTCCTCAGTGTGGTGGCCCCCACCCTCTGGAACTCTCTCCCAACGGAGATTCGCCATGCTCCATCTCTGGACACTTTCAAGTCTGCGCTGAAAAGACGCTTATTCACACAGGCCCTTGGCAGCTAGTCTGTTTGTCTTGCTCTGTCTTGTTTTGTTTGTTTATCTGTTGTTTTTTTGTTCTGTTTTTTTTCTGTAAAGCGTCCTTGGGTCTCTTGAAAGGCGCTTTATAAATTACAGCCATTGTTATTATTATTATTGTTATTATTCAGTAGTGTGGAATTTGTGGTATCGTGAGACCTGGACGTCCGAGACTACAGCCCCGCACTTTTCAGACCCTTTCAGCAACATGCTGCTCAGAGGAAGTTAGCGGCTCCTCTCTTTCCCTCTCTCGCCATGTGAACGCAAGAAATGACATCGCCAGGCCACTTTGTCATAAGCCTGCTTTAAGGAAAGCCTACATGAAGCTTGACAATCTTAACTATCTATCTATCTATCTATCTTTAAGGGGTAATTTTTTTTGTTGTACAATTACCATTATTTTTGTTGTACGTCTTATATTTCATAAAGAATCTAAACCTCCCTTCTCCCTCTAAAACTACAGAACTTATTTTGTCTATCGATCTACACTGTCAAATCATCAAAAACATAATTATTGCAAAAATAATCTTAAATAACATTATATTATTTTAGTGCCATATAAGAGTAACATTGGAGCCCAGTTTGACGAATAAGGATTACTGAGCGTGAGCAGCACAAAAAGGACGGAAATATCACTCTCTGTTTTTAAACTTTTATTAAGCTCCCACTTGTAAAATGGGCATAAACCCACAGCTCTGGGAGTGCTCCTCTTGATCTGAGACTCACATGCACACATCCATCCATGCACGCACCCACACTCTCATAGTTCTGACATGGCAGAGGGCCTGATCGCCGGGTTCCTGCATTATAGAGGAGATACCTTTCAGTAAATTATTCACTGACACTGTAAGAGCTAAGTGGTGTTACGCAACAAAGTAGAAACCAGCATGAGACTGAGAGTCTGACTGGGACAAAAGTTGTCTGCAGACACAGGTGTTCTCTTGAACTCACTGGCATGCCAGTAGAGGATGGCACACGCTCATCTTAAGACACCTTCTGATATCTGTCGCCTTTGAAAACTCCTTGCTCCGTCTTCTTCCAGTCACCAAGACACACTACGCTTAGGGATTTTACAAAACGCTCCTGCCGAGTACAAACATGAACATCCCTCTTAGCGCCGTCTTACCTGCCGTCGTGGAGGTAGAGCTGTGGAGGGGGGCCAGTGGGCTGGGTGACTGGGCTCTGCTGGGTTCCAGCTGGTGCAGGCTGGGAGGCTGCTGGTGCAGGTGGGCCAGTCGCTGTTTGGCTTGTCTGGGCTGGTGTCTGGCCAGGCTGGGCAGGTGTTTGACCTGTCTGAGTGGTGGTTTGGCTGGGCTGGGTGCCTCCTTGGCTGGGCTGGGCTACAGGGCTGGGTTGGGTCTGGGGGCTGTGTTTCTGGGTCATGGGGCTCTGCTTCTCTGAGCTGGGGCCAGAGTGGGAACCTGTGATGGACAGAAGGTGAGACAAGATTTCACCAGTGTGGAAGATGTGACGTTATACAAAAAGTAGATGAGACCAAGCGACCTGATCGGTCAAATAGACATTTAGCACGAGATCAAATCAGCTTGACTGCACACCTTCCTCATCGCTAATAATATTACTCTGCCATTTCCATGGCAACGTTGAAACTTCCAGAGCTGAATCAAAAACCAGAAGGCTACAACACTGACACAAAGTGGATCATGTTGTTGTTAATTTTGATTTATATCAATTTTCCTTAATGAATATAATTTATGGTGCTGTTAGACTGCTGCTAGACCGCCTCGCCTCGTTGATACAGGTTAGTGCCTCCCTTGTGTGCAGCACGCTGGAGAGCAAACAGTTTCGTGACTGCAGAGAAAATATGTTTTAAAGCTTCATGCCAACAAATATGGTTTGACGCTGAATATTTAATCAGGTAGAAACATGTTGTGCATTTTGTTCTGAATCTGTTGGACTTTACAACGCTCTGAAGTGAACCGATATGGAAATGTTTGGCTCACATGAGCTGTGCGAGTGACATGGTGCTAACCTAAAAACAGCCTACATGTGTAGTCTGCTTAATTAGTAGCTAAATGTGTCCACAGAAAACTTATTTTTTGCAGCAGATATCTTAGTTACAACAAGATGGAGCTACCTAGGCAGTGATGTGTTTATGTGTGTGGCATTTATCTCTACAAAGCATTAACGTTAGCGCCAGTCGGCTGGCTGACTCAACAGGGACTAGAAATCATCTCTGTTGCTAGGTCGTTACTAAGAGTCAGCCTACTTGCTGGAATAATAAACTAGCTTTAATTACATAGGAGTCTACTGATATAACTGATTAGACAAACCCCATGTGTTTCCATGGAAACAGAGATAACACCAGGAAAAAAAAAAGTGTTTTATTATGAGAGCGAATGGCCCCACGGTATGAATACATCTTAATTATATCTTTCATTCCGTTGGTACCTGTTGTATAATCGCAGTATTACACGGGAGGGTGAGCTTTACCATCATTACTGGGACAGCAGTGATGCTGCAGAACAGAGGCACGTGTCCCAGTAAAGCACACGCTTCATGTAATACTGCTTCACTCTGAAGCGAGGGATTTAGAGCAAACTGAAAAGGGAAACATGCTCAAGACGCACAAGACTGCAATACTTGATTCATTTGAAATACACTGAGAAATCTACTGAATTATCTGCTGTGTAACCTTAAAGGGCCCGGTAACCTTTAGCCTTGGTACTTAAAATGACACGACTCTAAAATGTCTCAGTGTCACCGGACGAGGCTGTGGTTCTGCCTGAAATGTCAAGATTATGGTCACCATAACCAGAACAGTTTAGGAACACCACTCCTCCTCACCTCGTGCTCCTTTCTGACTCACTGTATGTGAAACTGCCTTTTTACTTCAGAAGAAATTTTGTGTGTGAGGATTTCCTTGGCTGAGCAAAATAAAATACGTCTGTATACGACAGACTGACTTCAGAGAATTTTCTTCTATATGGAAAAATAACAAGCTGCCACACAAAAACTGCAGAGACAAAATTTGGTTTTCAGTCACACACAAACACTCACCCTCCTCTGGTATGATGTGCAGTGTGACGGTTAGCCCAGCATCTTTAATGAGCTTGACAATGTCTGCGTGCGGCATGCTGATGATGGACTGTCCATTCACAGCCAGGATCCGGTCGCCCACCTTCAGCTTCCCACATCGGTCCGCAGGGCTGCCCTCGATGATACGTCCTATTTTATGGGGCACAGCTGGAAACGGGCAATAACAAGGTGGCTGTCAACGGCAATTTTAAAGAAAGATGTCAAAGCGGTACGGATAAAACTCAACGCTGAAGTGGGGAGAATACATTTAGAGTTGTATTACAACACGAGCCTCGCCTTTCATCAAACAGTGCAGCCAGTTCTTAAACTTACACTCCCAAATTTCTTATGTAGCGCTGTCACTGCACATAAACACGTACATTGTTTAAACCTGAAGAGGAATGTGATTATAAAAATGTTTAGGACTATTTTATGACAAAAACATCTCAACAAAACAGTTTTTTAGTTTCAGCTCCCAACACTTTCCACACAGATGGAAAAATACAGAAAACTGAACATTTCCACTTCAATATGAAACATTTCTGGACCCCCAAGCAGAGAAAATCCCGAGGGACTGTTGAACATGCACAGTTACATCCTGAACTAATGTTTGATATTATAATGACTACTGTATACTAGACCCAGTTCTGGGGTATGCATATTCTATATTCAGGTGTATGCAGAAACTTAGAAGAGGATATATTCATATGAAACTCCTCAGTGTGCAATCAGACCACGCTGAGTCAAGAATCCCACAATCTGTTAAAAGATACCAGCTGCCGTTAGTGCAACCATATGTTTAAGAAAGCCAAACCTAAGACTTTTAAATACTCTTAATACTACCCTGGCATGAAATTGAGATGAATTCAAGACCAAAATAAAAAAAGCTAAACTTAAAAAACAAGTCAGTTTCAGTTTGACCCCAGCTAATACAGTTTTGAAGCTAGTGGACGGGCTAAAAAAACACCACTCAAGCACACTAATTGTTAAGGAACATGAAGCCCAGTGGTTATTAATAAGAAACAATTAAAAAAATGTAAATTATACTTGAAGAAGTGCTGGAAAGATGGTCTTTTGATAAAACTGGGCTGTCTGTGCAGTGAAGAGATGCAAATACTTCTCAAATTGGTGCTACATGACCTGAGAAAACAGAAAAAGGACTGTGGCATTTGCTTTTGCTCACGAGGTAGAAAACCTACAAATACCAGAATGCATTGCACCACAGGAACCAATAAACGCTCCTGTTGGTGGGTGACGTACTGTGGGACAAGAACAAAATTTGGTGTCCAGCTGGTAACAAACAATCTCAAATTACAGAAAACAGTGAGTTAAATATGTTTCTGAAAAGATCTTCGGTTTAAAACAGGAAATGCAGTGAAACAATCTTTGTTCATATTTCAACCTCCAGTATTTATACAAAACAGGAAACAATGTCCCACTTCCTGTTTCACAAATTCTTGTATTAGGTCCAAACAGTGCACTGTAATATCTTTCTGAAGACATTTTAGGTGAGAAATAGGCAATACAGTGACATGAGATGTGGGTGTGGTGGGATGAAGGGAAATTAACCACAGCTCATTTACACATACAACCGACATCGTTATGATACAAAGCTGGTTGAAAATCACTGAAGTATCCCTTTAGTTTGGAAAAGTAGCAAAACCCCATAAAAATCTCTCTAGGACTCGAGTCACCGCCCTCAGGACGTTTGGTCATCGGGATTTACAAATCACCATTTGCGTTCAGTGACAACCTTCAGGGCTCGAGACAGAAACAACTCACTGATGACGGTGGCATTCTCCGGTCTGTTCAGGGAGCTGATGATGACGAAGCCGAAGCCCTCATTCTCCTTGCGGTGAATGACCACATCACTGGTTTGCAGGGCGGATCCCTCTGGAGGAGAGGTGGCAGTCGGGACGGCGACCGCCGGAGGGCCCGAAGCCGAGGCCGCATCGCTGCGTGGAGAGCTGTGTTGTGTCGACACAGAGCCGGGGCTGCGGCCGTTCACAGGACACAGTTCACCTGGAGGAGAGGAAGCAGGAGAGGAGATAGGATGAGTCAGAGCAGCAGCTCCGTTACTGTAAAATGTGACCAATTTAATCTCAGTGCCGATTCACTTTAAAGCTTGTTTTATAGTACGCAGCTTCTGATGTAGCCGTTGGAGAAATCCCAGTTTTGAAGCGTGTGTTGCATGTAACAGTGCACTTCTCCACCTCCCACAGGAACTCTCTGTCAAAGTCAATTTTTTGCTTGTCTGTTTGTCATTGGACAGGTTGAGGTAGGACTCTTGTGCCCTTGCAACCGCACTGCATTTTGAAGGACACAAAGTGACTCTGCGGCAGCACTTAAAAAGTAAACAGAGGATGGATCAACTGTGTAATCACAGTTATGATTACTGCTTGTGTTTCTTTGTTCTCATAATTTGTGTTCATTTTCTCTGTTATCTTTTTGACTTATAAAATATATTAAATGAGTGTATGCTCTCACCCTGTTAATGATAGTGTTTGTGAAAGCCTGCATGTATTATGAACAAATAGTCTTGGTGTGAGTGTGAGTGTGTGTGAGCGTGTGTGAGTGTCTTATGACTAACTCAATCATTGTGTAACAGATGGGTGTTTTAAGGATGCATTGTTGTCAAGCACTGCGCTAAACTATGTTTTCCATTATTTTTTTATTACATCTAAAATTATTGACAGATAAATACAAATACTGTCTATATTACATAGCTGTAATTATTTCCTGTAACACGCTGCCGGGAGAATGCTCATTTCCGAGGAGGGTTTTCTGGCAATTCTCCTTTGTATTCCTTCACAAATTATTATTGAATCTTTTTAAAAAATATATTAAAGATGGAAATTTGCCCTCCTTTGCAACGAGTCATCAAATGACTGATCATCATCCCCTCAATATTCAGTGTGAACCGACTCACCGGATGGTCACTGAACACCTCCTGCCTAATGTTGTTTTACATGTCAACCAGCAGCAGTGAACAGCACATACCAACGTCTTTGGCTGCACAGTTGATCACTAACAGGTCTACTACACAGGTAAAACACGGTCTACAGCATCATTGACACACATGGTAAATATAAAGTGTGTTGCTGCTCTTCTCTAACATCTGGTTCAGTGTTTTCCTGTGTACAATAACAAGCTAATTGCTAGTTGCAATTCTGTGCACCGGAGCACACGGAGTTAATTCTGAAAATACAGAGACACACTTAAGTGTTTGGTTGTTTTTACAAAATGTGGCCATAAACAGACGGTGTGTCAGGTGTGTGCGCACTAGGATACGAACAGGAGCTGGTACAGACACAGCCTAATTTACCAGATCAGCAACCTTGACCATCAGCCATTAGTGTTTTATTTTGGAGGTCCCATATTGTAAGAAGTCAGATGTACATGTCACAGTTGAATGTAAAGCAGGACAAGGTGCTATA
Organism: Chaetodon striatus; assembly: GCA_029783705.1. Taxonomy (NCBI): domain Eukaryota; kingdom Metazoa; phylum Chordata; class Actinopteri; order Chaetodontiformes; family Chaetodontidae; genus Chaetodon; species Chaetodon striatus. Next base: position 13,906,023 of record JAPZEB010000023.1, on the reverse strand, counting down.
TAAATACGGAAAAAGTATCAAACCACTCAATCAACAGAGAAATACACACAGTCTGTATTCAGAAACTCTGCCTTTAAACAAGCTGTCAGGGTTTCTGTGAGGCTGTGATGTCACAACTATACTACGAAGCCATAGACCGGACATTCCCATTCAAAACCACACAGCAGGGTGTTCAGAGCGGCGGCCATTTCATAAAAATAGCAATTAACCTAAAAACATGGGACCCTTAATGTCTGGCTGAAGATCTGGCCCTTTGATGTGTGTATGATATACTATCACAGAATAGATGTGCGGCTGAGAAGCGCACACTGATCCAGCACACAGATTGTCAGCATGTGTGTCCTGTCCAAGTTGTCTTTTTTTTAATTTGATGCCAGTGAAAAGTGCAGCATGTTCTCCAGTCCTGGTAAAGTGTGAAAGAAACAAACAAAACAAAAAAGAACAAAAAAACAAAACATGTCCTCACCAGGCGTTTGCACTCTCCTTCTCACAGTCAAGCTGACTTGACCGTTGCGAGCGGCTGCGTGCATCAAGTCTATTACGTATTTGTGTGGTTTCCCAGCAACCACATTTTTATCCACAGAAATGAGCTCATCCCCGGGTCGAAGCCGCCCATCGCGCTCAGCGGGAGTGTTCTCTATTATAGCGCCAATAACAATCTGTTCAAAGAAAATCAATATTAGCAGCATAGATGAAGGTGAGGGGGATGAAACAGACACACAGTGGATTCACTCAGTAATTTCTTTATGCAGGCTGGAGACTAGTTTCGGGTCATGTTAACATTTTCCCACCTTCCTAATTTTCTCCCGCCACATTCTTCTGTATCATAGTTTGCATGCTGGTTTACACGTGGACAAGTTAGCAAGGCGTTACTTCAGTATGGGAGGTACTGAGCAGTTAGGACAGTGTGAGAAAGCCAAGGAGTGCTTGTGTGTAAGTGTGTGTGTGTGTGTGTGGAGTGTATGTTGGTAAATGTGTGTGACTGGATGAAGTGTAAGATGAGGTTAGGTGCAGGTCAGACGAGGTTGGTGTGTATGAGGTTAAATATGTGTGTGGTCCAGCCCGTCCCATACGAGCCTTGTCACGGGCGTCCGGACTCACAGCCTGCACGGCCTCGTCTCCCCCCAGGATGCGGAAGCCAAACCCGGTCTTCTCCCTCAGCAGGTGCACCTCCACCTCTTCATACTCTGGACCTGAGACACAAATAAAGACATTCATTGCAAATAATCATATTATGTGAAATGTATAGCAACATAACGCTTCACCTCCTATAAATCAAGTTTTAGTGCTTACGTCGGCTCTCGTAGATGGCCCTCGACTTCTCGTAAAGGTCGTAAGGATCAGGTTTGTTGAGATCGAAACCCTCAGTGGAGTCGGGCACAGATGTGCGGTGCTGTGGCTGATTTGGGAAAGGCGTGCCAGGTGGCAAAACTGGGCCAGACAGGTTTGCTTGGGGGCTGCCATGTGGGTCCCACTGATCAGGCAACTACAAGACAGAAAAACAGATGTTTAATTTAAGATATGAGGCCATATGTTTGTGGCTATGCGATGACCAGCGCGGGCAGAACTCCTGACCTAAAATTCGCTTTGCCTGACTGTGAGGTAATTTGGTGCCCAGAGCGGAGCGCACAGTGCACAGGTGGAGGCAGAGGCGCAAACAGGTGGGATGAATCATTTGAGGCAGAGCACAGCAAGTTTATGGTATTTTGGTGGAAAATAGTTTAAGTGCAGAGAAAAGATATCTGAGAACCATGTCGGTTTCTGGCACGACGTCAATCTGCTGCAAATGTGATTACTTTGTCAACAAGAGCAAAGTACAAAAGCAAATATGCAACAAAAATATAAACAAGACAATTTAATTAAACACTGACCAACCAGTTGATGTGCTTCAATCAACATAAATAAACACTGATTGTGGTTAAAGGAGGAACTACAGTAAAGCAGTTGGCATATTTCTATAAATTAAGTGATAATAATTAAGTTATTCTTCCTGTCTCAGTATCTGTGTGTTCCACTCAGACAACTTGATTTCCTGAAGAGTTAAGCCGCTGTTGTCATGTGTAGCTGTGATTAGCTCCGCTGTTTCAGAGCTATGACACCAGTAATGACTGACTCAGAGTGTGTTTATTAATCACCACACCCTCTGATCTATATTCAACTTCACTAGGGCTGAAACGATTCCTCGAGTAACTATGGAGGAAGAGGGACAAGAAAAGAGCCAGAGACACCCCAAAGAAAACGACAGAAAATGTCAAGAGTGTGGGATCATTACAAGTTAAATCAAAAAAGAAAACAGTTCAGTGTGTATTGCAAACAGAGTTAGCGTACCACAATAGCACGTCCTCAAAGCTACAACATCTAATCAGAAAACTTCAGTGTATGCATTGAGTTTGCCGAGCGGACTCGACCCCACACAACAAGGTAACGTTAACGTTGCATTTAACTGCATTTAACCTTAATCAGTGATTGCTTGCTGAGGTTCATAATGCATGTAAAGAACGTACGTGTATTATGGCTTTATAATGGATGATTAATAACAGGAATCAATGCGGTGGCTGACGTTACCTGGCAATACATCATGTGTATTAGCTAAGTTTTGCTAGAGAATAAAGTAACACACAGAATATGACATGCTGCGGTCAATTTGTTAAAGCCTTAGCTTCACTCACGTTGTTAGTCACAGCACACACATTAACACACACGCACCCCTTACTCACTCATTCACGCACTCACTGACACATGCACCCCCTCAATTATTCTCACACACACACAGACACACAGTAGAAAATGGAGCCTTAATGCACTAATCGCGTACAGCAGGTATATTAAATTGGATTGAAGTAAGTGGGGTCAGCAGGTGACTATGGTGAATGAGTCTGAACTAGCCAGTCATAGGAACTTAAAGTGTGATAATTATGAAGGCCAAGTAAGAAATATCAATTGAAAAAAAAAAATTATACTCTCAAGTTGCAGAGTCATGCTTTGGACAGCTTTGTGTGAAGCGCTCCACCGTGTTCAACTGAGCAAGAACAAATTTGTGGCTCATTTCTCTCATTTCAGACACTTTTATTATTTTCTCTTTTATATATTGCTCTTACATAAAGCTTAAGTTATTTAATTAAAACATGCAGCATTTCTTATCCGATTACTCGATTAATAGCAGGAATAATCGATAGAATACTTGATTACTAAGAAAATCGACAGCTGCAGCCCTAAGCTTCACTCAGCCCTTTTGCACTTTGCGCCGTGCAAATACATGAACCAAAAGAGCAGGTGCACTTGTAGATGCCCCACACAGTCTGTGTGCCCAAGGCCTACAGCTCTACGCTTGTTGTTGCCTGTGCGATAAAAATAGGGCCCATAGTGTCATTTAGATTTACAGCTCATTTACTACGTTATTTCTCTTTGTTACACATTATCCCAATCTAAAACTGTACGCTGCATGTGACTACACTTGTTTTTGCACATTTGCTTGATTCTCAAAGATCCCCTCCAGACATATTTTAAGACATAAAAGAAAACTTTGCTTGGATTAATAATGTGTGTCTGATTTGTTTTTCCAAAAAGAAGTTAAATTACCCAGTTGAAAAAAGCACTTAGATCTACTAGACTACTTCTTCCTCATTGAAAATCCAGAATTTGTGAATAGGGAAATAATTTTTACTTCAAATGTCTGACTGCTTGACACACGCTGTCTCCTGCATCAATGTAAAGTCCACATTCACTCGTCACACGCTCCCGCTTGTACGCCCATGTGTTAGACTCAGATTTTAAGAGCACAGAGAAACTTTCTCTCTTCACCAGATGAATGTGAAAACAGCTCTCTAGTGTCAAACTCTGCACATCATTCTGCACAGTGAAGCTCAATCATCTGAGTGAAGTTACAATAAGCAGAGCACATTTTGGAGTGGGACTTTATAATCTTAAATACAAAAGTGTCAAACTTATTTGACTGCTCATGATTCTTAGGAAACATGTTACTGTTGGATCAATACCTGGAGGAAACTCACATGTCCTTCTGTTGGCCTCTCATCGATCGATTCATTAATTCATTTCATTATTTCAGAGGGAAATTGATTGTGTATATTGCGGTGTGGGCAACATACACAACATTAACGAGTCGCAGACATAGTCCATTTATGACAGACATCCAATGCTGGCAGCAGCTCATGTGTTACTGCTTCATGCAGGCAGGAGAAATCAACATGGCAACAAACAGCTCAAATACTACACAGCACTGACCTGCAGTTTTTACACAAGTACAAGCTATAAGAACTAATATTAGCACAGCAATACTATACTGCGGCAGCTGTGATGCCAGAGAGACTACTAAGAATTCAATGTGCAAACTAAAGTCTGGCGATAAATGAATTCTGTCAGCTTTCATGAAGACACTGCTTCATGTTTATGTTTATTTTATTTAGAAAGGGACAGTGCACATTAATGAACATGATCGATTAAGTCATCTGCTGTCCCTGGCATGTTGATGATATATGTTTATATAGGAAAAAAGACAATAAAATAACATACAAAAGCACAGATAAAAATGGATAGATGTCATGTCCATAGAAGGGCACACGAGCACAGAGAAAGCATATAACCACACAGCACACATAACAAGGCACATGGGCAAAAACAATAAGACATAAGCACTATTAATAAAACAATGACTAAACCATATAACCTAATTAATTAGGAACGTAGTATACAAAAGTACAACGTAAAACACAGCATAGACCAAAGCACACAGCCACAAACAAACACACAAGAGCACAAAACAAAGCACATAAACAAGCACAACTAGCAAGACAGTGACATCACCATAAGACCAACGTATATTAAAGAAACCGTACTATACAAAAGCAGATAAGCCCCAACATACAGAAATAAAATGACGACTTAACCACTAATTCAGATCATTAACGTGTTTGATTGTCCAGTAACCACTGTTTTAGTAATCTGACTCCAGAGATGTGATGCTCCTGAGTTATATGGGCACAGTGTTCCAGGTGCGGGCAGCTTGATTGGAAAAGGCTGACTGTCTAAAGCTGCTCGCTCTGTGTGGTACTTTCCAACCCCCCCTGGATGTAGAGCTGGTAGAGTTCTGATTTTGTTTAATGAATTCATGTTTACAGCGATGAATTATCTCACAAGATCTCAGCTGTTTTCAAATCGTGCAAGGCTGACAAATGCAAGGCTAACTATGTGCAGAGAGTGACGTCGGCTAACCTTGATGATGGAAGACGATTGTCAGACTTAAACAACGATAAAAAATTCTAATCATGTAAGTATGTGAGTTATATCAAGTTAAATGTTTTGCTTCAATTGCTCAATTATGCAATAAATAAAATGAGCTTTTGCCCAGGGGCGGATATGATAACGAATTAGAATAAATGTTCACAATTTAAACTTAAATGAGATAAAATTCATAATGTCTGAATATTTTGTCTAGCGCCGATTATACAATCAGCAGCAGCAGTAGCAGCTGCAGTTTAAGTATAAATCTGAGGAGCTCTTCCCCAGCTGGTGAGGTGTGAGATCTGATGTGATCAAACCAATAAGCAGGTCACGACAGGCTGGCTCATTTCACAATAAAGCAAAAGCCAAACACCTCTGAGGCAACACAGCCCCGACGACAAACGCTGATCCTACACGCTTCAATCATACCTCTCTGCTTCAGCAAACAAATCTGGTTCAGAGACGCACATTTTCTTCCTGCCTCTCTTCCTCTCTCTCAGTTGAACACACACACACACACACACACACAGAAGCAGAAACACATTTGGTTCAATCACCGTACCTGTTTGGAGGCCTTCCACGGAGAGATGTGGCCTGAGGAAGAAAGAGAAAACACAGTTTACAGAGAGCAGACCTGGATAATCTGTCGGATTCTTGCAGAACAACAAAAACACAGACAATTACAACCACACAGACAAAAAATAACTACAATGCAACCTATGTACAAAGGTTTTTATACGTGACATATTGGATAAATCATCTCCACTTAACGCGAGAAAGAAATCTCCGTTTGCTGATTTTATATTCCTCTGTTTTGACTTTGTTTGTGTAACTCTTCCTAAACGGGTTTGGTTGTTGCGTTTGTTTTCAACATAATTACATCATTGGCTGTAGGCAAAAGCACAGACCCCCTTCCCCCAACACACACACACACACACACACACACACACACACACACACACACAGAGATTTATCTGAAAGACATATTTTATAT
>JAPZEB010000023.1:13880799-13895322 GCA_029783705.1 Chaetodon striatus | reverse complement strand
AAACAACACCTTTGTGCGGCGCTACATTGACATGCAGCAATGTCTCTGTAAAAGTCATCACTATTTGTGGCACTATCCTGGCAGGAAATACTGTGATGGACACCTTTTTGTGGCACTATTTCTGCAGGAAGTGCAACAATGTCTCAGTAAAATACAACACCTTTGTGTGGCATCATCCTGGCTGAAAACAGCAATGTCTCAGTTAAAAAAAACAGTTTTTGTTGCACTGTCCCAACAGGAAACACAGTGACACCTCGATAATAAATGACACATTTTAGTGGCATCTCGGCAAGAAAGGCTGTGACATCTAGGTGAAAACAATGGCTTTACGTGGCACTATCTTGTGCCTGCATAAAATATATTTTCTTTTCTCGTGTCTTTTCATTCAAGTCTAATTCGTTCTATCAAAAGGTTAAAGATTTGTATTAATTTACAAAATGTGGAAATCAGAAAAGCATTTAACGATGTAAAGACACAAACCTAAACCGAAATAGGAGCGGCTAAATTAAAATGCATCAGCAAACATGACCAAACAAAATCTCAAATGATCATCCAACGTGTCAGATATGATGTCGTCTCAGTTTCACTCTGCCAGCCATGACATCATCATGTGCACGCCTCCCCTTAAAAGTGGGCGTGACTCTGCGGTGGCGCCTCCGGCATGTTGAAACGGAAGATTCAGATGATGACTGATGTTTCCTCCCCCGCTGTGGAGGAATGACATCATCCCGCAGCAGAAGTCGTATCTGTGGCTGTAGCTGTGAGGGAGGAGGGGTCAGTGTTTGGAGAGGATGGTTGAGTTTAGACAGCTGGTCGAAAGAATGAAACCCTCCTGAATCTGCGCTCATACAAACCATCACTCACTGACCCACATGTGCCAGTCTGACATGGGACCACTGCTTGTTGTGACTTAGTTTGTTTACCTGAGGAAATAACAGTGATGAGAGAGATGCACGGGACAGCACAGAGTTTCTTATTATGATGGCTTTAAATCAGGAACATTTTCAACAAAATGAGTTTGTTTCTTGGGGGGACACCTGGAGCTGCTGAGGACTAAGAACCAACAGAGCCCCAGGAATGAGCTCTAAAACCCAAAATGTGTTTCATTCTGCCATCCACAGTTTCTTCATCTCAAAGTCAGCGGGTTTTTTGAATGTGTTTTTGATAAGATGTCTGAAATTAGGTCTGTGGTGAACACCAGCCTCAGAGACCTTCATGCTTTGTTCTACGACATCAAATACGTCAGTAAATACCCCACTTATGAACTTTGAAGTTTTAAAGTGTCTTTAAAAAGGCGGCTGCTAACAAGTGGCTAAATGAGACTACAGAGCGTCATCACGCCAAACACACGCTTTACAGTCTTCTTATGGTGGTGATGTTTGGTCAACGTTCCCTTCCTGCGATTATATTAAGTCTTCAATATTCATGAACGTGGTGCTCATTTGTGAAGATTATCTGGCCTCAAAAAATGTGTAACTATCATGAACGTTTATTTGCCACAGAGATTATTTTCTGCAATAATCCAAAATCCAGTAGAAAAATTCCATCGGCTTTTTGATGAGGGAACCATGGCAACACTGACTTACACATCGGCCTGTAGAGAGACATCATCCCTGAAGAAATCTATTACAGTAACAGACATGACTCTCCAAAAGAAGAATAAACAATAACAAATGTAACTGTGCTCTGAGAACAAACTGAGATCAGAATCATGAACAGTTTATTGCAAAGTAAGTTTTCATATACAAGGAATTTGCTTTGGTGTTTTCATGCAAAGCAAATAAGAGAAATGCAGAGTGAGAATTCAATTCAATTCAATTTTATTTATAAATATCACAAATCACAACTTGCCTCAGAGGGCTTAACGGCACTCAACATCCCTCTGTCCTTGGACTGTCACAGCGGTTTAAGGAGAAAACTCCCCAAAAGAACCCTTTAATAGGGGAAAAAAAGAAAAAAGAAGACTCATAAATATAAAACATAAATTTACAATACAAAATATGGAAAATAAATCTGTTTTTAAATGCAAATGTTTAGAATGCTTAAAAGTTAAAGGATGGAAAATACTGCAAAATATGAGCAATGTGCAAATATAATCATTCAAAGATATGTATTATTGTAATTCTTACAGAAACATTGAGACCTTAACATCAGTGTTTTAAAAAAATTAATGACTAATTTCATCAAAATGTGAACAACTTTATTTCAGATTCTAGTGGAGATGCCAAAGTTTCCAAAAATATGGAAAACATCAGGCTGAATTTTGCAGAAATGTGAATAACATTGAACACAACACCTTCAGTATGAAATACATGGAGTCATATGAATATTTCTCTGAGTTTGAACATCATAAAACTTCATCAGAGAGCTGAAACAATTCACTGAGTATACTGTCAGTAATATGATGATATGGTGCGGAGAGACAAGGTGTGATAACCTTTACAGTGACGTCAGGTGCAGTGTGTCCGCAGTGATGATCTGACACTGAGTCTGTCGTGTTGTTTCTTTTTTGTAATCAGTAACAGCTTTAAGAAGACGCAGCCTCTCGTCCTGCTGACCAAGATCGATGACAAGATGGAGCAGTACGCTCACGCTGTGGAGGTCAGCTCACACACACACACACACACACACACAAACAGTGTGTCTGTTTTCTGCACACTCAGACGCTCCTGATGAACCTTTGGACTCGTATTGTTTAAAACCAGCTGAAGGTCAAAGAGCAGCTCTGACCCTTTTTGTGCTGAGGTCACAAAACTCTGTTGCACCTGGGCGATGACATCACAGCGCTGACAGATTTATGGCAGGAACACCCAACGTTCAGACCTCTTTATTTTTACTTTTCCGTTCCCTGTTTGTTGCCCTCACCTCAGGCTGATTAACAGCACGCTGAACGACCTGCAGGTTAACTCAACACTTTTATTTGGGCAATAAAGGACAAATTACAGGTGTGAAGAAGAAGGAAAATTCTCACCATAAACCAGAGTCGGGAGTCGAGATGTTTCTTATTCCAACATAATTCATTTATAGCTGTATGGAAGTCCAGTTATTAAGTCAAATGTTACGGGAAGTCTTGAACATGAATTTAAGCTTTTTGACATTATTTAAACCAGATGATATTCAAGTAAAAACTGAGATTTGGAAGTTTTTTTAAAGACTAAATTTCCTTTAAACTGATTTATATTTCATCAGTAAGATTTTAGTATTTAAAATTTTGTAAAACAAGTGAATGATATATGTTGAGGTCAGTCAATCAGAAGTGTGTAGTTTCCCTGCGTTTGATCAGAAGTTTGAATTCTCTAAAGACATGAACATTACTCGTCTCTCATATGACAGCATGACTGGACACTAACCCACTGCTGCTGTTGTTGTTGTTGTTGTTGTTGTGCAGAACTCCCAGGAGACCCGCGCAGTGAAGGCAACACTGCCCGACCTGCACAGCTCACCTGAGGTCGTCACCTCCAAGAAAAACCTGTTTGAGGCTGGAGAAGTTTGGAGTCAGAGTCCCACCAAAGGAGCCACCTGCAAGGTAAGAACACCTGCAGAGACCTGGTTACTTCCTGCTCCAACAGGAAGTCTTGTAAACAATAAAGCCGCTGTCCTGAAAGACCTTCGGCCCCTTCAGACTGTCAGTATCAAGAGAAACTAGTTTGATTTCTGCTGAAAGAATCCTCGCGTCTCTGCTGTTTCTACATGTGAACGTGCGCACGATGAATACTGTCGTTAACACACAGAGAGCATGGCTGACACAAACCAAGTGAAGCTTGTAGAAATGAAATAAAGTTTGCAGCCACACTGACACGGAAGTGTGGAACGCTGCAAGTGTGTGTTCCACCAATCAGCGTGGAGTCTGAAAAGTCCTACCCCCCTACTAGCTAAATTTTTCAGGGAAAGTTTGGGGTTGAGGGAAAGTTTTTTCCCCGGGTAATTTCAGTGGAAATGCACTGAGGTTTTTCAAAATCCCGGGTAAATGATAAAAGTTCCTGCGGTGGAAAAGGGGCTATTAATGCTAACAGTCAGCCCTGTCACTGAATGTTTGCAGGGTGGGCAAACTCTCAGTGTCAATGGAGCTCACACACACACAGCTGTAGTGTCATGATAAACAGAGAAAAGATGTAATGAGCAATGCGACTAAGATTTTACCCATTTTAAACACTAAAAATAAAATGAAAGTCATGTTCAGCCCACTAACTCCACATGTCAGTTAACAGTTTGTCACCCGTTAACAAGGATCAGCTATGGGTCACAAAAAAACGTCTCAATTAGCATCCCTGTGTGCATTTTATTAGAGCTCTCTGGTTCCAATTTTCTCTTTCTTACAATTGTCCTTTACCCAGCATCACTTATGAATCCAGAGCACAGTGAAAATGCTGTTGGTATAATCGAAGCATCATCATTTCAGAGAGTTCAGTCAGTGCAAATGGCCAAACAGCATCATGCCAACCAGTTCAGCTTGTTTGCCAGCTACAATACACTCTCATTTCAGTCCAAAGCACATTACAGTAAAATAACTGCATTTATTTGAAGATGAGTGGCCCCTGTGGGAATAAAACCGCATCCCCACAGCAATGTTGGTGCCATCTCTACCCACAGAGTCGTAGTACACCTAACAATGAGATAAACTCTCATCCCAGCTCGCCACGGCAAATTTTACCAGCTCTTGATTTGCTATATCTTAAAACACTTTGAGTTTAACCCCACCCCCCTTGTTTCTCAACAATGTTCCAGTGGAAAACATCAATGTCAAAGCCGAAGACTCTGACAACACTTACCATGACATCTGCTTACGCTGCTCTCTGATGTTTTCATATTTCTGTGTATTCATCACACGAATTATCACATATTAAATCCATTAAACTTAATATTGTTCATTTTATTTCTGTGTCTTTTAATATGTCCTGTGGCTGTTTGCTGCTGCGATGATCTAATGTCCACATGGGAATCATTTAAGAGGTTTCTTTTTTTTCTTAAACCAACATACAGAAATAATAAGTCTGCAATATAATCCTAAATTATTACACCTTTTTCTTAGGAAAACACTGTTATTAAAAAAATAATAATATGATAAGTTGCCCAGTTTTGCACCAGACAAAATGATTCCAGCATTTAAACTATTTAATATTCCAAAAATAAAATCTCATCTGGAGACTTGAATAAAATCCAAGTAAGGGGCCACTGTGATTTGGATGTGTTCAAAAATAGAACGGGTCTCAAAATTATCATAATCAAAATCTCTTTTGCTCTCTCAGCTCTCACTGTCAACTCTACTTGACTCCTCTCCTGCAAAGCTGCAGCTGGGGCTGAAGATGCACAGTAACATGATATTTGTGCATTTCAATCAGGAGACAGCTTATATTTAGTTGGGCAGTTGCTCTTGCACTGGACCCTTCTTTATTTCTGCTAAAATTATCTTGGTCTTTGAAAGGTACCGAAATGTCACTTGTGATTTGATACTAATTGTACTGTAATCACTTCTGCCACCACTGCTGACATAAATAGATCAAGGACAATCACCAGGTATTAAAGAGTTGAAAATTAATTGACTTTGATTACCTTAAAAAATAGGACATTTACACACCCCCAAACAAATGCTGTCATTACAAAATAAAACACACCTCATCCATCAAAATGTACAACATAACTTTAAATTTTCATTTACTATCAATCTGTACTATATCTGGTTTATCTGACCCTAGCTGTGTTATTTACAAGCTTCCTTGTGGTCCTTATGAATAAACAACAGAAAGAAAGAAACTCTATTATAGAAGCTGTAAAGGAATTACCATCAGACAAAGAGAAAAGAAACAGGTCTGTCTCTCACCTGTGGCTCCTCTCTGTATGAGGAGAGTTGCCTCGGCTCCCACAGGACACTCTTTGAGCATCTCCACCACTCGTCCATGTCCAGCTGCAGCCACTGGCTGCTGGTTCACCTCCAGGATCAGGTCTCCCTCGATCAGCCCCGACGCTCCCTGTGAGCCCGGCTCCAGCACCTGCACCACAACAACACAATTCATCCATCGTCACACAATTTGATAGACTGAGGTTTGAGCAACGTTCCAATTAACACAAAACTTCTTTTGTCTGCCATAATTAATACACTCAGATCAGACTCAAAGCCTGAAAATGATTTATTTTTGTATTGAGGGAGCTTAATTCCTCATTTTAATGCTGCTTTCACACTGCTGGGCGGTAACTCGCTGCCTCCCGTCATTTCAACGGGGGGAAGATGACAGAGGGGAGGCGATTTCAAACACAGCAGTAGGGGTATGAAGCCGTCGCCGGCCTCGTAAACATGCACAGATTTTGCTCTGCCACACAGAGTTTACCATGTTGAATTTCTGGCGGTAGCCGCCTGGCTTTGGCCGACCAAATAGCAGGAGGCAGGCATCGCAGATGCAGAAAGACGACAAGATGGAGGAGCTGATAATGTTGGTGTCTGAATAACAACTAGCAGCTTATAAAGACGACCGGAAGAAAAACTGGGCCTGAGATAACATTCCACCAAACTTGAGATGACTGGTAAATTGTCCAAATATGTAGAAATCTTTGGATATTTCAGCGATTTCCATTGTCTTGCTACAGTAAGCAGTTGCAGTTACACGACCCCAAGCTAGCTGGCACTTCTGCCAGTGACGTTCACTGAAGCATCTGCCTGTCTTGGACCATAGTAGCAGCAGCAGCCACTTTTAAAAACAATTTGCTTTTTTGGAAAATGCTCTTGCAGGTAGGCAGTTGTCAGTGCCATTACCGCACAGCTTTAAAAAAAAAAAAAAGTCCCAAAAACCATTCAGCTATCGTTAGTCCCTAAAATCATATCCATCTAAAACCCTACCAGTGGGGTGAGATTATTTCAACCTTTTCCAAAACCAATTCATGATTCTTCTAGCATTTAAATGCGTAAAGGACCGGCCAGTTGCCCTACTGGGACTTATTACAAGATGCTGACATGAAGATTGTTCGTTAAAAATTCTTGAAACAATTAAAAATGCACCAGAAGCGAGTGCAATTACCTACATGGGCAGATTCTTTAATTTGTTGAAAAACTAATAAGCCTGGAATGTTGAAACAAATGACTTGTTCAGACAGATGTTGTGTTTTTTGAAGCCCAGATGTTTTACTGTACAAATACAACAGGGATGAGAAATAGCATCTGTCATGTCCTCACAAGTCATCTAATCTAATTTACCTGTTTCTTACAGCCAGGCTTCCGAGTCATCAGGTTGGTATTTTTTATTCTGTTGCTTCTTTAGGATAGTCTCGCCTTCAGTCGCTCATTATGTACGTAGATAGAAAGTCCTTTACAGGCTGAGCTGACTTTGTCCTCATTATCTCCATCTTCTTTTACTTTGTGGCACTGACTGAATTAAATTTACCTTGACCTGCTGTTTTAACTCTGCCTCGAGTTTAATGTGTGACTCAACTCGATCACTGAGTTTAGCCGACAACTGAGATTTTTCTCTTGAAAAAACACATTTACTTCCCGAAATACAGATGATAGAATACACATAAAACATGTAACAGGTCTGAATCCTTTCATTTCTGGACTGTTAATGGTCTACTTAGTGAGTGAAGATAAGTACATATGATCATGGTACATCACCTGTTTTACTCGCTGACCAGTGGGACTGTCGGCAATGGTGAACCCAAAGCCCTCTGCTCCTTTCACCATAGTAACTGTCAGAAGCTCTGCCCCCTGTGCTGTTGCCCCAGCAACCCCTGCAGTCCCCGAGGAGGCCATGGACACGTTGTCGTCGTGAGGCGTGAGTGCTGATGCTGAACCAGGTGTGGTGGGAGGCAAAGATGAGCCATCCAGATGTGTGTCCCCGGGGTGAGGGGCTCCAGCCTGGGCGAGAGCCTGAGGAGGCAGCTGGGAGCTCAACGACAGATACTCTAGGTAGGGGTCGTAGCTGCTGCGGCCGTTTACCACCAGGGGGCGGTGCTCCAGGCCAATCGGTGTCAGGGAGGTGCTCGCTGCGCCGCTCGGGTCCTCGGGGTCAAAGGGCAGAGGATAGCCTCGACAGAGCACGAGGGTCACGCTCTGGCCAATTGGTACGGACTGGAAAAGTTTGACCACATCAGCGTGTGTGGTGCCGAGCACACAGATGTCATTAATGTAGACAATGACATCACCTGAGGAGAAAAGACACAACAGCTTGAGTCACACTCACAGTACAGTGTGTTACATTTTACACAGACCACGTGATCTGGTCTCAGTGGTTCATGTGTAAACATACTGTGCTGCAAAATCACAACTTGTCACCGTCTGTTGCCACAAATGTCAAATCTCAGCGGCATTAGGACACGCTGTAGCAACACAGAAGAAGCACTCTGTCCCCCTCAAGTGTCACATAGGAATATAATATCAGTTCACTGCTACTGCAGGCAATCTACAAGTGTACGTGTGAGACAGCGAGGTGAGAGAGAGACAGGGCCAGTGTCTCGGTGTGTCTGTGGATATGACAACCATCTGGTGCACACTGGCATCTAGAGAGACTCTAATCAGGAAAATCTCAAACACTTAAATAGACGCACACACTCACAAGTAGTAACACTTTTGAGTCGTGGCTCATGCATGAAACATTATGATGTTGCATCTTCCTGTTAAGCTGGTGACCAAAATGCAAATGTGTACCATTGTTTATGATGTTGTGTGCAGGAGAAGTTGTCTTTGTCAGGTCACACCCGATCTGGCTGGCAGTGCTATGCTAACTAATTTCCTCGCTCCAGTAAATTTTATATTCATGTTCACCTTACTAGGTCGGGTCGATGACATTTTTGCTGCAAACCACTAGCAACGAGGTGAAACAATTTCACAAATGCGACACTAGATACTCTGTCATCTCTGCTGTAGTTTGAACGTGCGGAAAGTTATGGATTTCAGCTTTAAAGTCACAGCCCCATGACAAATGCAGCTGCCTCAAATCCTCTATTTCACACTTCTGGAAGCACTCTCTGTCACACATGCAGACGCACACACGCAGACGCACACACACATTCCAGTGAGCATGTGCGCACACAGAAACACACGCACCACACATGTCACATGCGCAATCATACACAATCCCTAAGAGCAATGCCGCACAGCTCAAATAGGCCAGCTAATCTCAGCCAGGGAGTGCCTGTGTGTGACTCTGTGACTGTGTGCATGCGTGAGTGTGAATGTGTGCGCGCATGCATGTGTGTGAGCAGCTCTGGCAATGTCACAGAGCGGAGAGGAGCAAGTTGGAGAGAGAGAGAAAAATCAGTACAGAGAGAGAGGAGAGGGCTGACAGACCAGGATGGAGGGATGAAGAGAGAAAAACTAGAGAGGTAGAAAGAGAAAGGGGATGAAAATATACTGAGGCTGAAAGCAGAGGAGAAGTGTCAGATGACATGGTTAGATAAGGAAGCATAATAAAGGGTAAGCCAGAGAGACAAAGAGAGAGATGGAGATAAAATAGAAAGAGATGGATTCCAGATAAAAGAGAAACTGATAGGCAGAGGGAGAGACATAAAAGCAGAGAGCAGGAGCTGAGAGTAGGAAGGAGGATTCCCGGCTCCGAAATGAGCTCTAAATGAGCAGTTTAGGCACCAACCGTGCCAGGCATGGGGCCAGCTCACAGGTTCAGAGCAGAGCACACATGAAGCCTCATCATAGTAGCTCCTTCTCTGAGCCTATTACTGAAGCCCACTATGATTTTTATTAACATCACTCCTTTAAGGTTAGATCTAAACTAAGGTCTGTTTCTGTAAAAGCTTAAAAATCAATCTTTGCAACCTTGAGGACCCTGCAAATTGACCGAAGGAACACTTTGTATGTGTTTTTCTCACCATGTAAGAGTGCAAACTGATGCCTCCGTTCAAAACAACACTCCGTAAATGAGCAGGTTGGGATTTAGTGTTTACTCAAGGACACTGCAAACGAAAACACTCCAATTATTAACCTTTCACACAAGCAGGGCCTCTCTTGCCATTAAGTGAGCAATGCGAGACCGAATTACGGCTCGTGTGGATGTTACAGATTCTTGGTTTCATGAATAACAGCACAAACACAAGCATGAGACCATTTCATGACACTGGTGTACCTATACACAACTGATTTGTGATAATACCTTGACCACTGGTGCTGGTGTAGTGATATTGCACCTGCATTACTGCTGTAAAGGCAGAAATGAATCTGCTAATGGAGGTAGGTGTTGTGTGGGCTGGTGTCAGTTATAGCCAATCAAATCAGTTCCTCTCATTCCCATTAAAAGCAGAACGTTATAGTGCACACACAGAGGACGGAGAGAGTGTGCTGAGAGGAAACTGAAGTCCTTGTCTGGGACACACAGTGCTACAGGCACAAATATAGGGCACCCCAAATATGCCACTGAGGGCCAATGATGTCCCCTTTTAAAATGAATTGATATTTCTGCGGATATGGAAACCTCTGTGACTGAGTTAGGCCGTGCTCAGGCTGCCAGCCCATCCCAGTTTTTTTGGCAAATCCAAATTGATTTTAGAAAGTCTGGACAGCAAAAAAAAAAAAAAACATGATAAGGATGGGAATCGATAAATTTTATTGAAACCAGTGCCATAATTGATTCTGCTTATCCGATTATTTATCGATTCCCTTATTGATGATTTTCTGTTTCTGAACACAGCGTAGCAATAGTCTGGCTTCCATCATCTAAAATGGATGAAATGAGCGAATATTTTTACAGCATTCGTTTCATTTAGATTTTCTCAGTCAAAAAAAAAGCTAAACCTGATAAATGACATAATGGAACTGGTTCTTGATTCTTATTCGTACCACAGGATATGTGACGAGTGCAAATCGAATTCAAACCACATTTGAAAGTGGTTTGAACTGCGATTCCAACTGTATTTCTACATATGTCTCTTAGTCAAGATGCTCTGGCTGCTGAGGTCGGATCTTTGAAGTGTCTCTTACATCAGCGGTTCCCAACCAGGGGGGGCGGGACCCCCTTAGGGGGGCACCAAAGAGCCACAGGGGGTTGCGAAGCCCGCTTGACTTTAAGGGGTATCATAATTTTAATATGTCGTGTCAAAATTTTATTTATTTATATGTCAAAAACATATAAATTTAAGGGCTATATTAAAAGCTCATTCATTTATTAATAAATAAATAAATAAATTTGTCTAGAAAATGTTTAAAATATGTACTGTGAAGATACGGGCGTGTGCAACATGTGTACGGGGGAGGGTACAATGGTAAAAATATGGGTCTCATGCTTCCACGGTGAAAAACCGCGTCACCAGCGTAGTAACGTAGTCACAGCAATCCAAGCAGATAGGTTGGTGTTGTCTGGACACACAAGTCTGATTTGCCTGAAGTCTGAACATAGTCATATTCATTTTTAAAACATGATTTAACATTTCTTGGAGTATTGCTGCAGGTTTGTTTACACAACTAATATGATGTATTTATTTATATAACTATATAATTACATCAACTGTTCTTGAGTTGTATTTGTGAAAGATTCAAAACTGTTGAATTGTTAGCACTTAAACAGACAACGTGCTGGCAACAAAAATGGACCATACGGAGGACTAAAAGGAGCATGGGGCTTCATGAAGCAGGGCCATGGCCCAAATTTCAGGCCTTATGAATAAAGAGCGGCTACTCTTTTCTATAGAGCAGCAGCATCTTGTCTCCTTTTGTATGTTGCATATGTCTATCAATATGTGTCTGTCTCTTGGTCAGTGAAGGTTTAAGGGAAGTGTGCCTGCACTGTGTTTAATGTGGATGAAAACAAACATTTCTTTTGGTGGAAAAAATCTGCATATGAGATCAGAACCACAAAACATCATCCAGTGGTTATTAATGGTTTGTTTCTCAGCCTTCAGAGCTACAGAATCTGAGGCTGCACAAACAATCATGGATAAAAACCGAAATACCTGTCAAT
Organism: Chaetodon striatus; assembly: GCA_029783705.1. Lineage (NCBI taxonomy): Eukaryota > Metazoa > Chordata > Actinopteri > Chaetodontiformes > Chaetodontidae > Chaetodon > Chaetodon striatus. The sequence continues at coordinate 13,883,434 of JAPZEB010000023.1, read as the reverse complement.
CAAGTAAAACATACTTGATGTTAAGCCTTAATATCTTCTTAATGGGAGAGTGAGATTCATTTCTGAGACACTCACATCTCATGGGAAAAATACTGACATTTTGAATTTAATTCATCACTAAATCACTGAGGACAAAATCTCAAAGATACAAACACAGACTATGTGGAGGTGATTTTGGATTTTGGTCCATGCGGTTGGCCTTTGCCAGCTGAAGTCATAAAATTTACTAAAGCACTAGTGCTGATGCCAAGACATGTACTGAGTCGGCGAAGGCAAAATTACACTGCCGCACCAAATTTACTGGATGCTGACACCCTACTGCGCTCCCCTGGCCTTCCAGGTACACGAAATGTTGACAGGAATGAAATTGAAACTCTGCCAGCAAAAGGTCTTCGCACTTGATCTGCTCTGGCAGGAAATTAAGGTCCATAATGTTGAGGTGTCAGAGTAATGAGACTGCGCTTAAGCATTTCTATAAACACAGTAATACTGTATCAGCGATGACAGCAGTGACAGCTTGTAGTTTGTTTAAACCTCCATTTACGTCTCAACCAGTTGTCAAAATTCTGCGTTGGTACACATAATTACCTGTGTCCATTTTTCCGTCCTGAGCAGCGGGTCCGTCTGGTATTACACTCTTCACTTGCAGGAACTCATCGGGCTCGTCACCTCCGATGATCGTGAAGCCAAATCCCATGTTGCTCTTCTGCAGGGCTGTTGACAGGAAGTTCCCCTTCAGCTGGGTTGGGTCCCTCGTAAACAATGGCTTCTCTGCAGGGACAGAAGTGTTGAAGTATGATATTTTAGATACTTCAAAACCATGAACATTTGGTTTGTGACATTACTTTAACTTAAAAATTAAAGGGCCAGTGTACAGGATCTAGTGGCATCTAGCACTGAGGTTGCAGAACTGAAACTTCTCCCATGTGCAAAGCATGTGGGGAGCCTACAGTGGCCAACACAAACACATGGAAATGCAAATGGACCCAGCTAGAGCCAGTGTTTGATTTGTCTGCTCTGAGCTACTGTAGAGCAACATGGCAGACTCTCTTTTTTTAGGTGATGATAAACTAATAAAGACACAGTTATGAATATTACATACCATTACTGCCAATAAATGCCCTTAAATCCTGCACACTGGACCTTTGAAGTTTGACATGATCTTCTCAGTGCTGAACGAACGTCTTGTACATTTTTTCTGAATACAAAAGCAGCAATAAAGGCACATTTGCCTTAATTTCTGATAAGCTGACTCATCCGAGATATGCAGTCTTCACTCTGATGAAACCGTACATTATGTACTGGTCTAGTATGTCCTCAAACTCAGATTAGCCCACAAGGGGCCTCAGGGCGAGCATGTTCTCTGTCCCCCGCACTGCCAGCAATCTCCATTCGACCCTGTACGTTGTGACATTGTGCATCTGCCCTGACAAATACCGCCCGTTCTATGAGAGATGGGTCAGAAAAATTCTGAAAAACAACCACAATGTTCGATATAAACAATCCGTAAATATGGGGGGAATTTACAGTTAATTTAAAAAATCTGCCAGCACCTGGGTTTCAGCTGCTCTTGATGGCCTGAAGATCAAGACCATGTGCCCATGTGTCTTTTCTGCCATCCTTGTATTTTCATATATGTGCAACTCTGTGAGTATGTCAGCATGTTTTGATTTAAGAAGTGCACATACTATAGTATTCCCTGTGTACCTCTGTATATAGTGGGCAGTGGTAGAGCGGAGAGTCCCTGGCTCTGCATCTGCCTCTGCTGCTCCAGGCGTCTCTTGGCTTCCAGGACTGGATTCTCAAACTGTGTCCTTCGATTGATATGACTGGAAATACAATGCATCAATACAGTTAATGGAAAGGGGCTCACTCAGAGCTTCAAGCCAGAAATACCAATACCAGTGTGCTACATCATCGACACCTTTAAACTGCACTGAGCAATATTTTGGATTCACCATGAGTCAAATGTCTTCCTGTTAGGAGAAAGTGTTGCTCATCCGTCTGATCCCACTAAGAATCAACAGTCCAGCTCCACAGCTCTCTCTCAGCTTCTTTCAGCTCATTGTTTTAGAGCGTGTTGTTATGTTAATAAGAGTCCCTTTAGCTCTCATCTTCCACCCATGTAAGATGGTGTGGGGTAGCTGCTCTGGCTCAACAAGCCATGTGTAAGCTATCCAGTCAACATGAACTTGAAGAGACCCGAAATAAACTCCTGGTAAAGAGTTATAAACAAATAGTAATCTATCTTAAGACTCACAAACTTTTTTCAGGAGCTGGCAAACAAGAGATAAAATACCAATAAATACTGGACTAGCATTCAACAGCTAATGCTTCTGGATGTTTAATGATGTTTTTACACTATGAGCGTATCTTTCAGTCGGTGGCTGGCTCTAAAAACTGCAGCTGCCTTGCTGTTGCTAAATTATAGCTGTCCACTTTTGCATGACGTCAGAGCAAGTCAGGATGAAGTCAGACACAAAACTAACCGGCATGCATTGTGCGCCGATCGCCGGTGATCGAATCTGCGCAGACAAATTAAGTAAATAATATTAGTGACAAACAAATGCTGTAAGAAATATAAGCAGCAAGATTCCAAAACTGTCCTTTTCAGCTTTAATTACAGAAAAGTTTG
>JAPZEB010000023.1:13867805-13880699 GCA_029783705.1 Chaetodon striatus | reverse complement strand
AATTACAGAAAAGTTTGTTTATACAAGAACAAAACTGAATGTACTTCCAAATTAAATAAGACCTAGACACTCGTACAGTATGTTTGTGAAACAACACATTAAATGATTTTGACCAGGTGAGCAGGTTTTATCAGCAACATTCTCTTACATGAGCATTCCACTGTAAAAGTTAAATGAGCAGTGAGACATAAAAAAGAAATGAGAATTCAGTCCTTTATAATTCATAACGAGGCGTTGTAAACCATAGAAATGCATTTTCTGTTTTACTACAGAGCAGCTGAGTTAACTGAAGTCAACGGGGGGACTTACTCTACATAGTAGCTGCCGTAGATGGGGTCATCTATCTTCTCCCAGCCATAGGGCAGCTCTGAGAGGAAGGAGGAAGCAGACGAGGGAAATGAAGTCAGTTTATGCTGAGAGCAGGAGAAGGAATGTAGACACTAAATTGAACCACTGAGGGGAGACAACATGAATCTCAGGGCTCACAGCTAGACGCTCCCAAAGTGCTCTTTTAATAGACAGACAACACTTCGATCTGCAGCGGTGGCTTCTTCATGGAGACACGAATCACAACACAGACATCAATACAAAGCAGGGCGGGAGGAAAAAAACATTTAAATCGTCTGACAAATCTCATCCCGCCTTCTCTTTCTTTCAGTCTCTCCCTTTTGTCGTGTGCACAAATCCTTCAAGGCCCAATACCTTCCCCATACTACTTTGTGTTTGTCTCTTTTTTCTTTCACCCACCCACTCATTTTCGCCTTGGATGGCTTCCATGGCTGTTGTGTTAATTGTCTCTTCCCCTCCCTCCCCTGGTTCTCTGTTCCCTCCTCGCTTTATCCATCCCTTTGCTGATTTAGCTCGCCTTTCTCCATCGTAAAAGATCTGGGTCAAGGCAATACTAAAATTCACGTACACTACGCCTTATTCTTCGAACTTTTCTCACTTACACGCCGTATGCAGAGCACTATAATGAGCTCCCTCTGCCGGTGTATGCAAAATTCAGGATGTTTTGGTTTTCAGTTTTGACATTCAGCTTTCATGAAGGCACACAACGAGGGAACTGACCTCGCACTACAAGCTCAGCTAACATACAAAAATATACACACACACACACCCACATTCCAGTCCATCTGCCCAAGCTGTTCCCCTCCCACTCAGACATATATTAGAAATACAGCACTTCTGATTAGCATTCATCAGCAAGCGTTCTTGAAAGGTTGATCTTCCTCCCTCATATTAATTCATCCTCATGTCTTGTGTTGAAGAGTCTAATTCATGAAATTCATGTCAGTGGATGGGCATTTTCCACAGGGAGATAAAGCAAGCCTGACAAAAGTAGAAGAATACTAGTGTCATCATAGAGACTGAAAAAGATGACGAATACACTAACAACAGGGGACTTGGTTGACCCTGAGCTTATGACGAAAACACAAATACACACCTTCACATGCACATAGCAGACACACAAAGACACACAAGAGCTGACAACCTTGGTAGTTAAGGAGGTGGTGTAAGTGAGGGGAATAAAGGAACGTGAGTGGGAACAGGATGTGGGTGTAAGGATGTGGTGAATTTGGATGGAAAGATGTTTGATGGTGGTGGCAGGTAGGGTGGGGAGTTCAGGGAAATTTAGGTGTGACGCTTCTGTTTTGAAGCCCTAGCTTGCACGGCTCAATATCATCACAGGGCACAACACCATGATCGATGGCAACACTAGTAGAGCTAAGCATCAAACCTCAGTACCAACCCAAATGTGTTTGTAGTAAGGCTGGGAACCAAATTCAGTACTGTTAAGGGTGCTGACCAAATTACGTTGGTACTACCAAACTGTTAAACCCATCAGTGGCAAGAATGGAGAGAATACTGGGTTCAAACCAGAGGAGCAAGTGTAATGAAGCCTGGATGCCAGCAACAAAGCTCCACCGATCTGCCAGGATGATCTTCAGAAAGGAGGAGGAAGCAACCTGAAGTCAGGAAGCCTGCCACAGAACTCCGCAGCTGCTTCACAGCCAGCCAAAACTATTACCGCAGCGCCAATCTGCCGTGATAGTTTTGGCATCCTGTCTATTTTCTGTTCTATTTTGTTTTAATAATAGCCTGGTATCACTGCTAGATGAGCAGACACGCATACACACGTATGTGCACACACACATGGACATGCGCACACACAGCAGAGCAGAGGAGGAAAACTGTGTTTTGGTCTAATACGTCACCACTGCAGCTTGTTCAAACATGGGAATTTTGTTACACAAGTGAAAGTAAAGTACTGGAAAAAGGTGCTCTTTGGTATGAGCATCAAATTAAAGGTACCGGAACAATGTAAAGGGTGCTCTAGTTTGTACCACTGAGTATCAAAAATTGTCAAGAAACGAGTGCTTGCATTAAATGCCTGGACAGAGTTATAGTCTTTCCCACAAAGTTGGTCTTTAATGAACAAAAAAACCAAGAAAAAACAAAACGAAACAAAACAAAAAAAAATAGTGTGGACCAGACTACATCACATCATTCCCTTAACCCCACCCACATGAACCCTCCACACCAACTCCTCTGAGCCAAAATATACAAAGCACTGGTAACACATTATAAGGATTTCTATTTCATTTAGACAAAGTTCTTGTTCAGCTGCTTGAGTTTAGATAACATTTCACTCAAGTGAGTGAGTTTTGTAGAAAGATGTGTTGATTTTTTGACAATCTAATAAATAACAGATCCTGGAAAGAACTATCTAACTTGGTTCGAGTTATCCTCAGGACACACTTGGAAATTACAGATCTGAGAAGTAAAGCATCCCTAACATGTATATATTTCTCCAAGAATGGTATTGAAAATAATAGTGTTTTGATGTCTGTACTGAACCCAGGTATTGTATGAGCGATCACGCAGAGAACTTTTGAGTCTTTGTCTTGTCTTTTGTCTTTTCAGATTCACTGTCACACACTGTCACACAGCGACACAAAAATCCTCACCTCTATTATTTTTACAATTATTTGGTCTGCGTGACGCTGATACTGTGGCATTATCCTCCCACACTGTAATGAAATTATGAACAGATTTGTGATCTTGATATCAATAATCCATGTGTGAATGTGTGTGTGTCTGGCTGCTGAGCATGCTGACTGTGCAGCCCAAGGTGAAAGAGGTGCACGCCGTAATTATCTTTGGTCTGCTTTTTCGTTTGCTCAAACCGCCTGCACTGCACTGCCATTACCTCAAACGACCCTTCCCGTCCTCGAGGCGCAAAAGTCAGATGGATTCACACTTCAAACCACCTTAAATTCCCTCCCACCCTGTCCATGAGCCACCTTAAATGTCGGCCTAACTCATCCACTAGTCGCTTGCCCTCCCCCTAAAGTGAAAGGGAGACAGTTTCCATGGAAACCACCAGTGGAAGTCTTTTTTTTTTCTCGCCTGAGCTGAGGGCTCTGTCTTGTCTCTATTTCCTGCCGCTGAAATACAGAGAGGGAGAGTGTGTTTGTGTGTGTGTTTTTATGCATTCATGAGTCTATATTTGCAGTATGTGTGTGTAAATGTGTTTGTGTGCAATGTGCGCGTGCGCGCGCGTGTGTGTGTTAGATGGCTGAACTATGATTGCATGTCTGAATGAATGTCCTCTTTGACAGTAAATCAAACACCTCATCATGTGTCTGTATGTAGTATGAGCACCGAGGGGCTTGTTTGTGTGTCGGGGTGCTTGTTTATGTGTATCTGTATTGGTGTCTCTGTTGACATGAAGTCTAATTGTGATTCCTCTGCATTAGATGACTCATCTTCCCTCTCACACAAAGTCTCCCTGACCAAGAGGAAGCCAGGAACACAATGAACTCATCTGACTCACAGAAAAAAAACAAAAAAAAAAAAAAAACTCAACTCAAACCAACTCAAAAAACTTCCAAACTTCTGATAAAAAAATACCAGACCTCATGTTTGTTTGTAGGGCTGATGATTATTTCATTTCATCATGAACACATCCATCAATTATTTTCTCAGTTAATTGATAAATCATATTTTAAAGTGGCAGAAAATTTTAAAAAATGACATATTTCTAAAGCCAGTTGAAATAATGTTGGACCAATAATCCACTCTACATATATTTAGTTTCAGTATCATACAGTACGTTTACATGCAGCTTGAGAAAATGTAGTTATTGGCTTAGTCTGACTGAAACTGGACTATCCGTAGCTTGACTAACACACCTAGATAATTCGACTGAAAATCGAATTATTGCTACATGTATCCACTTAGTCTGACTGGAGTCGGACCCGGCGTTCTGCGCATGCACCACTTTTTCTTTCGCGTAGCAGCAGTTCAGAATATAGCAGTGCAGTAACTCCCGGAAAAACAAACAAACACCATGGCAACTGAGAAGCAGGAGACGCACTTCTGGATGGACGAGGAAACTACATCCATCTCCGCCATCTTCATTCGTCGTTAGCTTCCTCTTCGGGTCAACCGGAACTAGTTCAATACACACCATATTAAAAAGGACACAGCGCCGCCTATCGAGGCGGAGTCAGACGTACGTTCGATTTCCTCTTCTGCATGTATACTCAGACTAGTCGAGAAGTCTGACTTGACTGATTAGATGAGCTATGAGCTTAGCTGGACTAATGCGTGCATGTAAACATACTGCGTGAAGACTAAGGAAACCAGTAAATATTCACATGACATGCTAAAACACATTCATTTTTGGCATTTTAGCTTAAAGGGATGGTGGTCGACACACCCCTAGTTTGGAGAAACAGACAACAGCACAGACACTGAAGCTAAGTAATGTACTGCTGTAGACAGGGGGCGGTAGCAAAATATATTTTAGCCACCTAAAAAGGCCCCACCTAAAAGAATCAGTTACAGTTAAAGAGCTCTCTATATTTAGAATATTTTCACCGTTTTATCTTGCTATCAGACAGTGATTTCCGATGGGGAACTGAAGCTGTTAAATTGCTGTCTTCAAAGCCAGACTTCAATGAGACAAACAGTAATTTAACATTGCATCATTGTGTGACTTAAGTATATTGTTAGGTCAGTTTGAATTCACCAAAGTCACACAATAACACAAGCTATCCAACTGATAGATGCAGCTGTAGACCAGCAACTCCTGTGTTCAGTGAGCTAAATTACTATTTTTGTGGATTCTGGTGGCTTTGACAAGAGCAGAGATAACTTCCCTACAAAGACAGGCTGTCTGCGTCAAGATAAAACGTAAAATTACTCTCAATATAACGTACACCTAGACTGTTATTGACCTTTTTAGGTGGGACAAGTTTTAGGTGGCTAAAATTCATTTTGTTGCTGCCCCCGTTTACAGCAGACTGCTTCTTCAAACCAAGGATGTGCTGAATGCCATCTATTGTGCGTAATACAGTGACTGACTACAGACAGTACCTTATACATACCTACTTCCTAAGATCCAAACTGTCTCTTGAACCAAGACTAAGAGTCTAGAGCCATGATAGCGGCTCTGTGAGATTGTACTAAATGCTTACAATGACAACGCTAATATGCTAATGTTTAGCAGGTGCTGCGTTTACCATATTCGCCATCTAATATTTATATATTATATAATATAATACTTGCTAATTAGCACTAGCAGAGTACATCTGAGGCTGATGACAATGTCACTAATTTCAAAAGTATTTGGTCATATGATGACGGTGCAAGACCAAAAGAAAAGATTTTCACTGACTGAATAAATCGACTAATTGTTACAGCTCTAATTTTATACCTGCAACTCTGTGTTGTGTTTTTGTTTTTTTGGCATTTTTGCCCTTATAAGACAGGACAGCCTCAAGTGGGAAAGTCGGAGAGAGGGGATGACATGCAGCAAAGGGCTGCAGGCTGGAATCAAACCCACGGCCGCTGCAGCAAGGACAATGCCTTTGTACATGGGATGCCTGCTCTAGCCACTGTGCTATTGGGCAGCTCAGTTTTTGTGTTTGCTTTGAGTCTAGATCTAGACAGCACTGATAGGAAATAAAAAAAGAGCCACTTAGATATAAACAAAGAGAAAGAACAGGAACAGAACAGGAATATGTGAGTAAAGGGTCAAGAAAAAAAACAGACTGAAGACTGGCCCTAGCCCAGACGTGACGGAGTGTAATGACAGTGATGTAACTCAGAGGCAACATTTTAGCATGAGTCCATCACTGTCTAACGGTTAATGAGTGTGCCTCAGCTCTCCTCATATGCAATCCTCTCTCCATCTCCATTTGTTAGAAGAAACTGGCAGGGCATCCCTATACTCATCATCACTTCTAACTCCATCATTTCTCACACTTCTTTTCTTTTCACTATCTCCGTCTAGTCTCACTTCCTAATTCGCTGTATTTCTTTCTTTGTCGGTCACAGACGGGGTTTCGACATCGTTACTCCATCCTCGCTGAGAATTCCCGCCTCTAAATGAGCATGAGCGGCATATTTTCGTCAACAGCATGGAGATTACTTTGAAACCGGCGTTGGGATTGAGTGCGTATCAAAGGCAGAATTGAAACCAACAGTTGCTGTGTTTTGAAGCTTGTCCCGCTCTGTTCTTGCCTCTTCTGAGCGGGAGAGGAGATACGGGCTTGTGTTACGTAACAAAAGACTTGCCTGACAAAAAGACTGCAAGCGAACCAGATCTGTGGTGACAAGCCTTTGAACTCTGGGAGTCAGCCTCAGCATATAGATACAACACAATGCACACAAAAGTTGCACATTTGCGCAAACACATCAACACAAACAAGCTTCTCCTTAAATTCACCCAAAACACAGCATGGGAGCGGCGGGAAAAGGGAATAGTCAATGAGGATATGAAATGCTAAAGGAAAGTGGAGCAAAAAGACCAGACATGCATGAGATGGAAGCAACGGAAAGGGAATAACAAGAGGGAAGATGCAGAAACAGCATCGATGAGAGTATGTCTGAATGTTTGTCTGCTTCCAGCCTGAGGCTGTGAGACTCTGGGAAATCCTTCAAGCAGATGGGCAGTTAAAAACAGCACCACCTCTTCCTGCTGTTCCCTCCCCACATTTATTGTTTATTCACGCTCTGTGCAGAATCTGACATCCTTGCTTCCATGCATATTTCATCATTCAAAAACTGCATGTCCATTAATGTGGGAAAAAATGGAAAATTGCCTTTAAATTGTCACTTTCTGCACAGCAAGCACACAGAAAGCTTAAACACCAGAAAACAGGCGGTAGAGCACAGAAGAAAGAGCTACAGGACACCAGGGTGATCATTAAAAGAAAATAAAAACAGGGTGAGTAATGTAGAGTAGCATGCTGGATTAAACTACTGTATATCCTTCTGTCATGCGTGTGGCTGCTGAGCTGTTGATACTGAAAAAAGAAAAAAAAAATCTGGCAACTAAACCGGTTTCTGGAAGGCATCAATTTAAAGGTGCTGCGAGAGGATGTGATGTGTCATCCACGACCCTTACAAATGTTTTGCTAACAGCCTTTGATTCAAAATCCTCTGGCTGTGGTGATCACTTCAGCATTAACTTCCTTTAACCACTGCATCCCCAAAGATATGAGAAAGAGAAAAGAGAATAAGGCTGAATCAACTCCAAACAGTCGATGTGGTGCAGACAAATGAACAAAAACAAAGAAAGAAAGAAAGACAGAAAGAAAGAAGGGGCACAGATCTGCATTGCAAGGCAAAGTACAAAAAAAAAATCATATATTATGTGTCCCATCCATCCATTTTCGTAACCGCTTATCCTCTTGAGGGTCGCAGGGGGCTAGAGGCTATCCCAGCTGACATTGGGCGAGAGGCAGGGTAACACCCTGGATGGGCTGCCAGACTATCACAGGGCTGACACATAGATAACACATAGCAATTTTAGAGTCACCAATTAACCTACCCCCCACCTGCATATCTTTGGACTGCAGGAGGACACGTGGAGAACAAGCAAACTTCACACACTGGGTTTGAAGCAGGAACCCTCTTGGTGTGAGGCCACAGTGCTAACCACTGCATCACCGTGCCACCCATATTATGTGTTTTAACATTTTATTATGTCCAATCTCACAATATAGGCGATGGATACCACACTTTCTTCAGGCAGAAATATCACGGTCTAATCTAGGGTTTCAAAATGCTAACTGGCTAAGTAAGGCAAATTACTGTTTACAGAGGGCTGAAGTACAACTTCTGATCAAACAAACTAATTCACAATCACACTGACATTTGTAATAATGCAAATACAGTGGAAATCAACCACTTATACGGACTATAAAGTTTTGGATGGAGTCATTCCTACACAGTCCAAATGCTAATTCCCTTATAATCAAGTAGTCCGCTTGCAGTGTTTATTTTGTGTCTTTTCATAATATGGCAACATATGGTGAAATAAGTGAAAATTACAGTAATTTTATTTGTTTAAAACTTAATTCCCATAATACTTTGCCCAATGGTAACCTGTCTGCTTTCAGCTGGCGACCTGAGGCTGGTTCTTTGTGCACAATGACATCATGATGAGAAAAATAAAGTCATTTTCTCCCAATGAAAAACGTAGTCTCCTCGAAGCTCCTGACAAACTGCCAAAAACGAGCCAACAATATGCAGCAGCAAAAGTGTTCTTTCGGCTACCTTGTTTAGTCTATTTAAACAATGAGAAACGGCTGCTAGTGACGGAGACAGGAAACAAATGCACGCGGGGAAAGCCACCTTCCTCGTCAAGTGGGTTAATAATGCCTGGTCAGTAATGAAACAGCTGTACTGTATTTTTAAAAAGTCCATTAAATTCAGTAAATAGCAAAGCTGTTTGTTTCATTACTTTAGATTCATAAACTGAATATATACATGTCAATAAGATTGTAATCTGCATGATAAAAAAAAAGAAAAATCTGTATTTTAAAATCATCCGGTGGGCAGACGTGATCAACTGTATGTCACATGGTTCACTCCATAGTCTCTAAACTGAGACGGTGACATAAAAAACAATGTTTTAATCTTATTTAGCAAATATTTTATTAAAATTGTAATATTTTTGATGAACAAGTTTCACTAAAAAACAGACCCCTGTGGTATAAATTACTGTTACAGATTGTCATTTGTCATTTTTGATTGGTTATGACTGCGGTGATGTCATGATTTCTGCTCTCTCTCACACTCAAGTATTGCTTTAAAACCTTTAAACGCAGAAACACAGAGGTAATCACAGACAGAAACGGCAGCAAGTTGTTGCATTTAAACACAAAATAAGTGATCACAGAGCGTCGCAGCTGACAGAAACTTGGCGTCTGAATATTGCTGGCGTTGGTGAAAGCCGATCTCTGCTCTGCCAAGACGAAGCTGAAGTATGTCGGCCATGTTTGTGAAAAGGGTTTGTGAACTGACAACAGTAGTGGGTGTGTGTGCGGGTGTGTATGTGTGTCAAGAGTGAGAACCAGTTTGTGCAGAGCTGAGCGGTGTTATTAGAATTCCTGTCACAGTTCGGCCCTTTACTGGGCAGAGGAAGAGAGGGAGAGACGGAGAATGAAGGTGGGAGAGAAAACGAGAGAGAGAGAGAGGAGGAGGAAAATTGAGGAGAGGGAGACTGAAAGGGAGAGAGAGAGAGAGGCGGATGTGAGGTGAAGGGGTGTCGAGGGGGGAGAGGAGGAGGGAGAAAATTGAAGAGATGGAGAACAGAGGAGAGGTAGAGAAGGTATTGATTCAGATCTCGCTCTGTTGAATCACATCACAACCTAATTCGCTGAACGAAGGCTGTGACAGCAGCAGAGATGTAAGATCACCTCATTGTTATAAATCTGATCACACTGGCCCACCACTGAAACCCTATTTTATTTACATGCCTGGCCTACACTGGACTTTGATTGTATTAAACCACTGTTCTCAATTTTAAGTCAATGACATTGATTTTGTCTCCTTTGCTTCCCCTGAATCCAACTGCATTAAAACAAACAAGGCAGGTGACGCTCTGTACGGTATTTTCTTGTCAACAAATCCCAAATAGACAAACGACAAATGAATCCATCCTACATGCAAGTACTGCGTGCATACAGTATTCTCTGCCTGACATATCTTACTCCTCTGTGCCATAGGCTGACCTTGTTGTCTAACTATTAAAAGCACATAAATGAGTCACTCAGTCCCACATACATCATCCTGCTGATGTAAATGCTCACTAGAGCGAGTGGGACCCTGTTTGAGGGCCACAGGATAAGTCTAAGGGGGCCATGAGATGACGAACAACTTAGAGAAGAATAAACTATTTCTCCTACACAAAATGGCTCAATTTTTCAGAATGCTGTTTGTTTTTTTTTTAATTTATCTCTTCAGGCCTTTACAGTGATTCAAGTTAAAAAATCTGAGATCACTCTTTGGTTCATCACTTCCCTGCTTATAAACAGGCAAGCTGAGAAACAAACAGAAACCAGCACTAAATGAACTTATTTAATGTGGGCAAACTGAACGAAACAGACACGTTTTAGCTACAAATCGAACCATGAAGCTAAAACACGTCTGTACCTGATCGTTTTGCCCACACTAAATAAGTTACCAAGTGTTCTGTTTGTTTTTTGGTCTTTGTTTTTAGAGTTGTGCGCGCTGCTATTTTTCATCAGGCAAGTTGAGAAAGCATACGCAGACACTGCTTCTGTTCACGCGGTCAAAAACTTCCAGGCTGCGAACCAAAACACAAGAGCATTAAATGTGAACTGAAAATATTCCCCAACAAATGCACTGTTTGCTCCTGTTTGAGTAATGGTTGCTAAAAACTACAGTGTCCAGCTGTTTCAGGACATTAAAGCTGAAGTAGGCAGTTTCATTTTGGCTTCATTTGGCAAAAACCCCATAATAAACTTTGACCATATTGTAATTCAAGTGGACTGAGAGAACACTAGACTTCTGCATTTTTTCTAATCCAGGGGTTGGCAACCTTGGGCATGTGTGCCACCATTGGCGTGCCACCATTAGCTAGCAAGTAAGTTTTTTGAAATTTTAAGTGCAGGTTTCCCCACACTTATTTATTTGTGAGGACCTGTCATGATAACAGCATCTGCTGCCATGTATTGATTTTCTATAATTGTAGTTGGACTGTTCATGAGGAGAGCTGTTCGAATATCTAAAGCCTAACATTTGGTCATTCACTGTACGTGTACCCTGGACAAAGACAGAGCAGCAGAACGCCAGACGCAGGGAAAGTGAAACTTAGTAGTTCATTGTGTTGGGTCTAAAAGTTCACACAGCTGCTCCTCTCATTCACTGGCTTGATCTCATCGGCTCTGATCACACTGACTGATCAATTATCCACCCTGCAACTCAAACTCCACAAACTGCTGGCTGGGGAAAAAAAAAACCTGATGAGGGTTTTGAAATCAGAGAATAGAAAAAGATTGATACAAAGGGACACACACACACACACACACTTTAGCATTGCACTTGATGAAAGTGTGGATGTTAATGACACACCACATTTGGCAGTCATAGCACGATACTGTGATTTGACTGTCAGGGAGGAGCTCTGCTGCTTATTAAAACAAAGCCTCAAACAACAACAGGTGAGAACACATCAAAAGTTTTAATGGAGCATTTTGAGGAGCAAGGCATCGACATTATATTGATATTACACTGATTAACAAGAAACTTTATATATGGCACGTAAAATCAAAAAGGCTGCCAACCACTGATCTAGCCCGTGACGGGGGACGTTAGCTTATCAACCTATTGGTTGTTCTACAAATGCAGATGCGCGTTCATGTCCCTTCGGTTAAAGCTTGATTTAATGGTAAAGAATCCTGCAGAGAAGGATGCTATAAGCGTGAGCAACAACTGCCTAAACTGCAAAGCAACCTAAAAAGGACAATAGACTTATTAAAAAGAAGAGAGTGTGACAAAAAAAAAAAAAAAAAAAAAAAAACACTCAGCGGTGGCGGTCATATTTCAGCAGCTGCTAGTTGCATACAGGGGAAACACTGTGCATATTTGGAAGAATTGAGTATAAAGTTATTTTTCCTTTTGTTTATTTCAGAACCACACACACACACATACACACATGTGTTGTGAACCTCCTGCATTGAAAATGAAAGTATCCTTTCGAACCTGATTATCTGGCCGGAATCATTTACTCCATAGTTGTCCCACCCAAAGTACCCTGAGGTCCCCTTCCTTACATCGCCCAAGGAGTGAGTTGCACATATGCGTGTGTGTGCGCTGTGCGCATTACACGATGTCAGTCACGCGGCGCAATGGGAATTTGACCAGCGTTTTAAATTGGAATATTTTAGACTGACCAGCCGGTCACCGGTCACGGCCGATCACGTGAAACTCGGCCCGATTCCGAGCACTGCCGATTAATCGGTGCATCTCTATTGTGTGTGTGTGTGTTAAGGGAATCAGTTAAAAGTGAAAATGACTGCTGAAGCTGGCTGAAAATAATCTTTAAACAGAGGAATGCTTAAATGTATAGCTTTACATGGGCTATATGCCATCCTGGTGGAGGAGGATAAGGTAAGGCACTTAGTAAGAAGCCTTTCATCCTTGATGTTTCTGTGTCTTGGCAGCTCATTTATTGGTCACCCAAACCATCTATCAAACCTTTCAGCTGTGTTGATTTTCCCACCAGCCTGCAAAGGAGACCTAAACTCAATTTGTTGCCGGGATCTTCACTTGCATTTCAGTAAGTGTTTGGAGGAGAGGAAAAGGGCTCACTGTCATGATGCAAACTCAAACCTTGCTCTTCTTCACCTAGCGTACTTCTCTCACCTCCCCTCCCTTCTCTATGCCCTCTTTCATCTCCTTCTCTTCCTTTCTCTCTTTTTCTCCCGCTCATATCTCTTCACCTTTCCTTAGTTTTCCTATTGACTTGGTGAAACTAATTTGGTTTGGAATGTGTGTGTGTGTGTGTGTGTGTGTGTGTGTGTGTGTGTGTGTGTGTGTGTGTGTGTGAGACAAAAAAAAAAAAGAGAA
>JAPZEB010000023.1:13845632-13863914 GCA_029783705.1 Chaetodon striatus | reverse complement strand
CAGTTTATCTTTATGGATTATACAAAGATAAATGATCTCAAATGGAATCTAAGTGCAACCTTGCAGACAGTGACCCTGCAACATCCCCAGTCTTTGCATTGTCTTTAGATGTGAGAAGGTGTCAAACTTCAGTCTTTTAAAAGTCTTCTAGTGTATGGCAGACATAAGTCACGCTGAACCTTTTCATCAAAGCTGGTTATATAGCTCTTTTTTTGGTGTTGTTTTGTACAGGTGTAGTGAGGAACTCATTTTGTCCAGAGACTGTTTAAAATCAGGCAGGCAGATAAGTCTTTCATGTGTCAAGCCTTTCATTAAATTACAGAGATTTATAGTTTTGTTGTGAAGGCTGAACCAGCATGTCAAAAAAGGGATTACTGTATTTTTTCTGTTACAGTCTAAGTAAGTAAATAAAAATAGAGAACACATGACAGTAAGTAGTAGTGGAAAAAAATATGACATGCTACAACAACACAGACTACAAAGAGAGATGGGGGAGGGAGAAGGAAGAGGAGAGGGCAGAAGGGACAGGACCACAGAGACAAAGAAAAAGCAAGAGAGGTCAGAAGGAAGGAGATGGTAGAGGAGAGGAAGAGAGAGGGGAGAGTTGGAGTATTAATAGAAACAAGGACAAAGGCCAGTGGCGGGAGAGAAAAGACAGCAGGAGAGACGGAGAAATGAGAGGACAGAGAGACGAGAGCTGAAGCCAAAATGAGACTCTGGACAGTAATAATAGTGGAGACATTAAGGTGCCCTTGTGCATTCTGTTATATAAGGTTATTGAGAACCTGTGCAGCTCACACTCGTGCTAACAGAGTCTGTTAATGTCTATAATGACTGGTCAGGGTACAGTTTGTTGTCAGATTTGTGGCCATCTGCATAGGCTGGACTGTATGAACTGCAGAGAGAAGAGACTCTTGATTTATCCATAAAGGACAATAAAAAAGAAGGTAACAATTGCTATGACAACTGACTTGTTTCTATGGTTTTCCTTTATCATACCAGTGAGACAGCAATAAATAACCCAGGGGCAGTTCAGGCCTTCCAGACAGATTTTCTCTTCAACAAAACACGATGTTTTAAAATGTCATGATGGTCACGACACATGGGAAACAGACCGTGTTTGAATCTTAGTTCATTCACGAGTGAAGGAAAATGTGGTACAAAAACATCAAGAGGAAATTGATGTTTTTCTCCTTCTTCCTACTGTACCTGGTGTGATGGCCACCCCGTTGCCATTGACAACCGGGCTCTCTTCTTCCTCCTCCTCAGGCGGCTCCAGGCTGGCACGCTGCTCCATGTTGCTGACTGACTGGTTCCTCTTCCTCTTGCCCTGGGCGCTGGGCCGGGCTCCGGGCAGCAGGGCCTCACTTACATTCAGAGGAGGTGCTGCGGGAGACGGCTCCGCTGGAGGTTTCGGTGTGCCGTAGAAGTTATCTGAGGGCATTGAGGCACAGCGGCATTTGTGTTAGAGGCCACATGTACAACTGAAGAGAGATCTCAGGTGATGTAACACACCGTCTGGCAGGCAGAGTGGAGGTCTACTGCTCATGGGCAACTTTGACTTTGAACAGATCGTTGCCTTTCAAAATTTAAGACTTCGCGGTCTCAGCAGAGTGCAGCAGAGATATCTGTGTTTTTGCCTGGAAACTAAGCATTACTAATAAATCTGATCAATTTTATGCATCTAGACGGTGGCTTCTGTTTCAGGAGGAAACTAGTGTTAGAGGTGGCTGACAGCAGAGATCTTCAGACGATCGTGCCTGCCTGAAAACATAGACTTTTTTGAATGACTTGTAATTACTACAACACAAATGTTGAAACAAGAGTCAACCGAAATACAAAGGTGCTTTCTCATCAATAAAGAGGAAAAAAACAACAACAACAAACAGCACAAAACTGAGAGCAGGAGCCAAACCCACATATGGGTTAAATCATTAATGTGCTTCCATCTTCAGTAACTTTATCATCTAATCATCATTGTCATCTGGACCAAGTCCCTGAATGACTGTTGAAAAACAGATAATACCTTACTTTACTTATTTTATAGACACATTACAAACAAACCTGTGACATCCACAGTCTAACATTCAGTGCGTTACATGCACGCTAATATTCCACTATCATTCAACATATGAAAATATTCTGCAACCACCATATTCTGTTTGGATATTCCGAATTAGGCCTTTTTCAGCATGTAGCATTTTGCAGTTAAAACACGTGGGATATGCCAATATTATTTGGGTTTTAGGAGCACTGTTTGGACATGTACACAGCGCATTCGGAAAATGCATCTCATTTGAGGTGTTTACCACAGTTTGTGACACATAGCCTGTTGTTTGTTTACGGTCAGCTTTGTGCATTGTACACGTATCACCTAGTCTACAGCTGGGGTAGAGATCCACGCCAGAAAGAAAAGCCCCAAATTCTGGTTGTTAGGAGAAACACACCAAATTTTTAAACATTATGAAAGACTTGGATATCAGCAGGTTTTTGGGTATGCACAAATATCGCAACACCAACATTATCGAGAAGGTGGTTAAAGGAATGAAAGAGGGCGTGCTGTGTTGAAACAGGGACATTGGTTGAATATTCATTAGCCATGTAAATAGCTCAGTAGGAATATTGTCTTTTTTCTGGAATAAGGGCAAATAATTAATTTTTGTGCATGAAAACACAGTCAGTGACTTTAATCCAGAATTGCTGCCTTAGTCTGTAGCGTACCCTCATCTCCCCTTCATACATTCAAAACACACTACAGAATCTGTTTAAGTCAGTACAGAACCGAGGTCTAGACTTTCTAGTCTGTTCAATTTGGCCATGTGCATAAGGTCAGTGTAGCTAAGTTTCAAGAGGACCCAACAACACATGCTGCTGCTCACGTAGCCTGTGTTCTTAAACATTGTCACTCTGTGTAACCTTCATACAAAATCTCAGCAGATGAGCAAAAAATAAAAACTGAGTCACACAGGGTCTTTTAGATTTTGTCATGGTGTGATTTGGGTTTTGTTGTAATGGACAGATTCACATTAAGGTACGGTAGAATAGTCTCTCTTTCCACTTTTTGGGTTTGATACAACTTTTGATCTGCTAATTAGCCGACTAACAGTTTACTGGCTCTCAAAGCCCAAACCAGCTGTCCGTCCTTCTCCGTAATTAAGCTGACTTTTCTTAAAATACACCTGTTGCAGACAAGGGACAGTATGTTTGTAGGATGATGATATAATATTAGCAGGAAGTATAACATATTAGTGAGAGCTGGGAGTTTCAATTATACCCAACTGTATCTTCAACAGCAGACAGTGTCCTTTATACTTAATGGGTTGTGGGAAGATTTTACCTTTTTTAAAGTTAGTGCAGGATCCTAACGCATAAAAAAACATAATTCCAAATATAAATACAGCACTCTAAGTACGTCCTCAAGGGAAGATGATGTCCCTTTTTATGATAAATTAAAGTTTTGGAAGCTATGAAATCCCTGTCACTGTGTTGTCTCTGCTTAATGATGCACACAAACCTATTTTAGAACATAATGATAGCTGTGCAGTCAGGCTATAACTACAGTGTCTAAGGACAATATGTCTCCATAGTCATTTAGGTGTTGTGTGTGTACAGTTTTGTTTTACTGAAGTTTCTAAAGTGTGCATTCAGCAAGTCATATTTGGGTGAATTTACATGTGTACAATACAGCTATAAGTACAACTACAGCTACAGTAAGTAAAGCAACTGTCTTTGTTTTCCTTACAGCATTCCTCCATGTAAATATCCCATGATAATGACATTTTGATTTTTGATTAAAGTCAATGTCCTTCATTGGAGCTCAGGAAGATCGTATTAGGCTATACTTCCTGTACACATTAGCTCAGCAGGTAGAAACAGGAACAATTTCCTGATAAAATGATAACAAAACTGCACAGAACACCTGATCTGTACAAACACAATCCGAGCTGCGTAATTCCACTCATGTAGGTGCAAAGCAGCTCTGTTTGGAAGCGCAAGCACAAGAATACAAGCAAAATACAAATATAGCATTGGGCGTCTGTCATTTCACACCTACTGGTACTGCTGGTAGAAAAACATCTAAGAATGGCTGAAGTACAGTACAGTGAAGAGGAAAAGAGAGTACATGCAGGTCCTCTGGGTAGCTAACTGGAGATAGAAACATCCTCAATATATCAAAAGTATACAAGTATACTTCCTTTTTTGGATCGACATTAAACCTTCTGTGATTTCAGTGCTGTGCTATATATATATATATATATATATATGAATAACCTTCTTTCTCTGTGCTATTTTCTCTTAAACAACACTAAAGCTCTACTTTGAAATTCAAGACCCTCGCTGTTAGGGAAATATATTTTGTGATTAAATATTGAGTGTGAGTGAGAGGAAGAGATGTCTTGTTTTATAATCCCTCAAAGTGGAGAGGAGTGGGGGTTTCACAAAGAAGAAACAAAGAAAAAGGACAGGGGCAATGGGAGGAGAACAACAGCTGAGCAAAGACGAGGGAAGGAGGCCGCAATAAAGGACAAAAGGAGGATCAGCAGAAAAGAGTCCACAGACATCAGTTTACTTTCATCCCAGCAGCAGGCGGACAGATATTAGCGAGGGCTCTATCACAGCCACTTCTTCAGTAAGTACACTTATCCTGCTGGCCACCAAACAGAATTATCACATCACAACAAAATATAAATGTGCACACACCGGTGCATGTAAACAAAGACATGAATACCAACTGCATAGGCAGCGAGCGCCCACCTATGAAAGCTTAACGACAACCTGAAGGGATGCTTTGCAGAACATAAAGCACACTAAGACAAGTTTAGGCCAGGGTTCCTCCTTATGCACCACACCGGTTTTAAAAATGCAATGTTCCCTTGATCCTGAATGCTTCTGGTTTTGCCTGAGGGCATTTTGGCTTTATGCACAGTTCAATATCCACCTTCAGCTGTGACTCATCTCACATCATCATATACGTAAGCTCTTATGTGTACCGAGCCTTGCACATACATACACGCACACACAAGCATTACAATTACCTTGAGGAGTTTCCTGATGGTGCGCCACGTCAGATTTTGGCCTCCTTTGCTAACATCTAAATCATTCTCCCTCTTTTTGCTGTCAGAAGGTATTCTGTCTCTCTCCTTCCTTCTTTTCCTCTCTCTTATTTTTAATGTGCATTACAAAATGAGTTGCAGCACCTCCAGTGCAGCCACCCAGAAAGAGACAGCTTCCCCCAGTGGGCATAAATAAACTCTGTGTTAAGGGAAACATACACTGTACACATGCAACACACACTATTATGGAAGGAACACGTAGAAAGGAAACACACACACACAAGCGTACATGTGCCTGTACCCCCCGCCCCCACCACACACACGCACACACACAAATGCATTCACACACATCATTTGCGTGAGTGTGTTCAGCCGCACATGCTCACAAAAATCGCTACTGGGCAAATGAACCAGCAAATCCCCCATCTGTAGATGTATCCCTAACAGTGTAGCAAAGCAGATGCACAGACTTGACATGACTTGGAAATGGCATTCATCCAGCTCACACACACATACACACACACACGCACACACACACAAGTCAACCAGCCGTTTAACAACCACCAGAGGAAGCTGTAATACATGACTCAGTGCGTAAGACTCATTTTGTTTACTTAAGCTGTGTGTAAGAGCATCACCTGACACACCTGATCCATCAAGGAAAGATATTTACTGAGTAGCACAAGATGGCAGATTGAATTCTAAAATAGTAGAATAGCTCCACTGAAACATATGTTCCCATTTCTGCTCCCTGAGCACCCCCACTTGTCTCGCAGATGCAAAATGTTCCCTGCACAGCGGCCGCGACGCTGCCAACACTCACCTTCATAGGTTCCACTCTCTAGCAGGGCTCCACTTTGCTCCAGTTCCATAAAACGCTCCACACTCACAAAGTTGTAGTCCACCCCCGGCACCTCCCCCTCCTTAGGCTGCCTGGTGGTACCTGCAGCGAGAGAAAGAGCGACAGAGGAAGAGAAAGGGAGAGAGGTCATCAGAGCCAAATAGGGCACTTGAGAAGAAAAGGCAGGAAGGCAGAGAAAGAGCCCAGAAAAAAAGGCTGGACAGAAAAAGACGACAGATTTGAGGCTACAAAGTGTATCGGAGGAAGTGGGAGGGGAAAGGAAAGGGAACAGAAGAGGCTGAGTGAGGAGTCATCACTTGTGATAGCCAAATCCATTCACACAATTGTGTGTGAGTGACAGTGAGAGACAGAGAGAGAGACTGCAAGAGAGGAGATGGGAAAGCATGCTCAAACAGCAAACCACCATCCCTCAGGCCCTACGAGCCAATCCGGTGCTGTTTTTGTAATGAGTTCATCAATACGGCACTTTTACCGAGCATTACTCAAACGTCCTTATACAGCATACAATACTGCGCCGATTGGATTATTGTCCAAACAGCAGGAATGCAGAGGCACCACATCACCACGCTGCAATTAGAGCCTGCCTACATCAACGCTCTAGAGCTCTCCATCAGCGCTGCACCGTAGAGGCTCAGCTGTGTGATGGCAGCCATGGGAGTTTTGAGTTTAATGAGGTGCTGTGTTTGTGTCTCTGCCAACTGGACTTTTCAGCTTAGGGCTCAGTGAAGTCCGCTGGTGTTGATTCCTGCTCTCCATTGATCATGCCTGAAAACAGTCATTGGCCCAGCGTGGAGACGGAGTACACCCTCAGAGCTTTTCCCAGGACTCACATGGTAAAAGCTAAGTCGGATTGATCTGCCCGTGGCTTCAACCAGATCTGACATTCTGGCCGTGCAGTTGCCAGATTATCAGATCTGGCTGAAGTGGATTAATTGTGCTCTAACGCTGCAAGTGTGCAGGTCTGAAAGGTGATCTGCAATTCTGACAAGGATGTGGAAAGCCAAAAACACACAACATGTGCTCTGCTATTAATGGAGGGTAAAAAACATTTACTAGTAACGTAATTGAAGTGTGAGCAGTGGGATATGAAAACAGCAGGTGGTGGATGTGTTGTAGACACATTTTGCACACACACAACCATGTGCAAACACTGAGTGAGTGAGGGGTTAGTCATCTCATGGAGTGCGGGATCCTCTAACTCTCCCGGAGTGTGATATCTTAATCATTAGATCTCTATTGATCGTCTGTCACCACTTTGCTCCTGTAGTGAATCTACTGAACGTTCCTTGCTGTATTTACTTCACCACTGGGAGCACAAATGGCAGCTTAGCAACACCTAATGAGTAAGAAAGAAGTGATACCAGCACATCAGACATCTATAGTCGGTCTATAAGGCTGTGCAACACTATCATACTGTGTACGAAGCTGTGTTTGTTTGCGCTAATCTCTGCCAGCGTGTTTATATGTGTGTACTAGGGTTATCATGATGCAGAAGTTTTGATACCAGTGTGAAAAAATTATAATGGATGCATCTTTCGACCATGGCAGAAAGAAAAAAGAGAATTACCACCTTGTTGTTGTACGCCTCCACCAACCAGTCACGCTGTAGTTTACGTTTAGGCCTGTCCAGACTCATGTGATACATGTAGTGAATACTTTGAGGGAATTTAATGTAGGGTATTAAGAGTATTTTCTGATGAGACATGACACACATCTTCAACCAAGCAGCACAAAACATCGATACAATCAGCACAGGTTTAAGGCAACAAAGGTTTGTGTCACCAATTCAGCATCCGAGCAAACGCCTCCCCTCTGTTCTTGAGTTATGATGTTGAATAGTGGCCAGAAAAGTGCTTTTGCAAAGCATTATGACATCACAGTGATCTTGACCTTTGACCTTTGACCACCAAACTCTAGTCAGTTTAACCCTGAGTCTAAGTGGACCTTTGTGCCAAACGAAATTTAATTTCCAAAAGGTGTTCTTGAGATATGGCGTTCAAGACAATGTGACGGGTGCAAGGTCAAAGTGACCTTGGCTTTTGAAAACCAAAATCTAATTAGTTCATTCTTTAGACCAAGTGGATGTTTGCGACAAATTTGAAGCTGTTCCCTCAAGGCGTTCCTGGGATATCGTGTTAATGAGAATGGGACAGACGGATGAATGGACAACTTGAAAACATAATGCCTCCGGCCACGGCTGTCGCCAGCACGACGGCATACAAAATCCTAGGCACACACACACACACACACACAAAAAACTTTTTTATTTCTCTGTTGTAAACAACCTGCACACAGTGCTGGAACATGAAAAGTCACTGAACACATGCCTCCCGTCACGTAGCTGGTTTGTTGCTGGAGAGAATGCTGTAACAGCCACAGACTGAGGACCAGTTGAATATCCTTCCTGCTGTTTCATCTGTGCAGCCTTGGGTTGAAAGTCTGACTGTAGATCTGTTTTTCTTATAGCTAAGGTACTTTTCATACTACCGAATTAATGATTAACAGAGTTCATATCGTTTTAAGCTTGTGGTATTAAGCATTAAAGCATCAATACTTTTGACAACCTTAGTGTACACTTAACTGTGTGTTCCTCGCAGCTCTAAATGGTGGTAAAGTACCCACTGTGCCAACAGTAATCCCATCTCCAAGCTGATCACAGCTCAGCAGGACGCCATAAATCCACAACACCACAGGTATGACTGAGTGTGTGTGTCTCTGAGTGTGCGACCATCCACATTGTATGACGTAATTTAACTCTGATCAACACATAGAATTGGTTGAATATATTGTGAATGGCTGCAATGCCCATAAAGGGCCACATACTGCACAGCATGTACATGTTGTTGATTCATTAGCTTTACACCGCTGTCAGACAGGTGTTACTGAGAGATGTGACTGTGTGTGATGTCCCGTGTGATAACAGGTGGGTTTAATATTTTAGTAACTGTCACAGCCCATCCTATGACATCTCTACGGCTGCTGATATTGCTTCTGTACATGCAGGCACAAGTATTAATGCTACAGATGGGCTGTGTTTCTGAAACTGTACAGCAATCGATCGATCAATCAATCAATTACTTGTCACTGGAAATCATACAAGGTTTAACTCCTGCGAAATGAGATCCTGTCAGCGCCATCAACTTGTGCGTTACAATTCAGTCCTCTTTTGTCTCTTCTTCTATGGTTGGCTGCTGCTTTATAATTGTCCATGTTTCCAGATGGTTCTGGTAATCCATGGTTTCTGGATGTGCAATGATTTAACTGTGGGTACAGTTTCTTCTGTTGTATTACAAATTAAATTCACCACAGACTCAGTGAATTCGTTGACGTCATCTGTGACGATGACGGTGATGTCCTCGAACTCAAGACTGGCTAGTTAATGTACAAGGATTTGTGATTGATACGTTGCAATTTGAATTTGTTTTCCAGAACAAAGAATATGTATTTAGATGAATTTGTGACAGGCAAGATACCTCTGCAGCCCACTGGGGGGCCACGGCCCACACTTGTGAAAGCCCTGCTCTAAACTATAGTTTATATGTTACAACATGGTTGTATATGAATGCAGATTAGTCTATATCTCAGCTGTAACAGGTAGCCTGGCTGTTTTTTCTTTAGAGATGAAACATTTAATTAAGTCATCAATTAATGGAGAAGACAACAGAAAAATAACCAGCAACTATTCTGATAACTGATAATTAATCATTTGTGTCATTTATCAAGCAAGAATTGTGAAATGGTGAAAAAAGTGCTATAATTGTGAGGGCCTGCTACTTCTCTTTGTTATAGATCACTTAACTGGATATTTTTGGGTTTTGTACTTTTGGTCAGGCAAAATGAGAATTCTTTGTTGTTTTTAATTTCAGAGTCCAAATGATTAACCCAGAAAATAATTGGCACATTAATAGATGATGAAAATTATGAGTTGCAGCAACAGTTTTCTTTAACTATAGATGTAAATAATTAAAACTCTGTGAATATTTGATTCTTTTCTAATTGTAATGTCCCTGGTGGATTAAAATAAAGCATTTTTATTATGTGGCTATACCGAGAGCGCATGTCTGCTCATTCTTTGAAAGAAAAGCAAACTGTTAATCAATGTATGTATATCACCATTAAAAATAATTACGACATATCGATGCCTTAAAACTATTTTGGATGTTAATCAACACTTTCAAAATATAGTCTAAACCCTGGGTCTTCAACAGGGGGTCCGGCATCCCTAGGAGGTCATCAGAGTTACTGCGGGGGGCTGCCAAGTTATTGATAATTTTTTTGAGGTTTTTTTTTTTCCCTTCTCAAAAATTTAAATATGTCTAAAAAATACACATTACCATTAATCCAACATTCCAAGTGCTATATTGCAGGCAAATGGACTCTGAGTGTCTTGATGACGTTTCACCCTCCTCCTGACAACCTATATATATGTTATATATGCAGCTTAATCGTATACTAAAGATGTAGTCGGGGGGTCCCTGCTCTGTCTTAATTTTACCTTAAAGATTTCTTGGACTGAAAAACGTTGAACACCCCTGATTTAAACACAAAAGTAATTTTTTGCAGGGGCTGTTGTACTGTATCACATAATACAGATGTTACTGTGTCCACACATTGCAAGTCCTTAACTTATTTTTACACTGTATAATGTCAGGCACCCAAATACAACATCTATTTAAATAAAATACTACCACAGGGAGGAATATATATATATATATTTTGTGTATACTTTAGTCCATGGTAATGTTTGAGACTTTAGTTTGTGTGTTGATATACTGGATTGCCTTACATCATAAGGTGTAATAAATATCTACCCCACCCCCTGAGTTGACTCATCACTTTTCTGACTCAGTTATATACTAACATTTTACAGTATAAGCTTCGTACATATAGTCTATATTTAGTGGGTGTTTTATTAAATTGCATTACGTTATCAGGCGTTTCTGATATTTTGTCCCACGGTGCCCGATGAAGTGCCACCATAGGGTACCAAGGATACTATCATCCTACATTTTCTAAAATAAAAACTACATGAATAAGCTTCACAGAGCAGCACAATGGGGCCCATTACATGAACTGTACTGCATGTTAAAATAAAACATAAGTCTTAAGGGGACCATTCATCTCATGTGTAGTGCTACTCTGAATACTGTAGCAGCTCAGCCAGCCAGGCGGGGCTGGTCGCCTTCCACTGGGTACAGCTATTGATCTGTAAGATCAGAATGAAATTATTCTGCTGCCCACACCAGAGTAGGCAGAGCCTGCTGGAATACTGATGACCTGCCAATGGCCCTCTCCCACAGCTTCCTTCAGTGGACACACCAACAGAGCAGAAAGAGAGAGGTAGAGAGAGAGAGAGAGAGAGAGAGAGAGAGAGAGCATCTTGTTGGATCTGAGCTGGGGATATTGATCGACTATCTGGCCTTGAGATAGGCATATAGGCCGACTGTTCCTCTTTTCTTTCTTCCGTCCTTTTCATACATTTATACTCATAGCTGCCGAGCACATTACCTGTTTTTCTCCCTCGCTCTCTGCTCTTACTCCCCCCTTCCCCTTGGCAACACCCACGAAATAACTATGAAGTAGACCTTTTTTATTAAACCGAACACTGTCCCCAGCAAAATCCATACTATGTTCCTTCTGCCCCCATTGCTGCCTTTCTTTCTCTGCATCTATCTTAAACCTTACCAACTTCTCTTCTCCTATCCTCAAAACTCCCAGGTGGAGGCCAAATTGATGCAAATACAATCCATAATTTATGGAGCCCTGTGGATAAAGGCTGAAATGTCTTCAGCTCAGTTAAGTAGACTTTCTCTTCATATTTTTTGTACATACATAGTAAGGCCGGGGGATATGGATCAATATCAGTGTGATATTGAAGGGCTGACAATTCAAGCTTTCACAAAATATTTACACAATGTGATTGATAAATTGTCATCAGTAATGTGGACATAATGATTAAGTTGGTAAAAGCAAATGATAAAACAGCTAAAACAGTCTGGTAAGTTCAGGCAGTTACATAATTTCACTGTAACGCAGACTTTAAAACCAGGGAAAGACAAAACTCGAGATATTACGATATCCAAAATCTAAGACGATCTAGTATCTAGTCTCGTATCAAGATATTGTTATAATACCAATATATTGCCCAACGCTAATACGTAGCTACACAAACTCATCAGCAGAGCTTTAATAAATAAGCTGAACAAAGAAGGACAAGCTGCACAGGTGCTCAAATTAAAAAATGGCAGCAGACTGTACTGAGAGGAGGCAGCGACGCTTCCCCTGAGCCAAAAACACTGCTGCTGACTATTGATTGGATGTCGTGCTCTCGCTAATAAAGGATAAAGTCGGCTGTGAGCCAAAAATGGTCTTTGCATTGCAATCAGCCAGTGTAGACAAACCTCTCAGAGGTGACGCTGCGAGTAGGAGTATGAGTGCCATAGAGATTTATGGCTTAAATTACTTAAATCCATAATAGCACGGAAAAGCTTCGGAGCTGCCACTTTAGGGGTTGAAGACATTCTCTGCCTCAAACCATGACGACTGAGCGCTACAGAATATTTTCACATTGGTGGGAGTGTGTGTGAGAGAGGAAAAAAAAGGGAAAGAGATTACGTAGAAACATAACAAGGAAATTCCATTTGGAGGAAAAGCTAAAATAGCTGATATACTGAAATAACTCAGCTGGGTGTCAGACGATAAGAGGACAAAGACCTTTGCTAAATAATAGAGTGGCAGAAGAGTGGCAAGCAGAGAAAAACAGAGAGAGGCAGTGAGAAGAGAAAAGGCATGATTGGTTAACCTCACTGTGTATCCACAGAGGCCAGCAAGTGAGTTGGAGAATGTGCACGAGTATTCATACGTATGTTTGTATAATTAGACAGGAAGTCACCAAGTGGGAGAAGCAGAGCGAGGGAGATTCAGAGCTAAAAATAGACTATCGATGGACTGATTATCATAATAAAGCGTGGGGGAAGGTGGTCTCTGCCGTCTCAGCGAGTACGTGTGGGAACTGGGAGGTATGTGTGTGAGGAACCAAGTGTGTCTTTCTTATTAACAGTTAATAGTTAAGCTGTAGACGCAGAGTTATAGGTATCATTATGTCCTCCAGAGTTCTGAGATTCATTGTCCACAAAATGAGTCCTACAGTATTTGTACATATAATATCTGAACAATTGTACATTAATTGGACTGAGTAACCAACCCAGATAAGAAAAACTGGATACACATGGTCCCACCTGAGTTTCCAGTTCTGTGTCTCAATGCACACGTATATGAATTGTGTTTGTCTCACAAACCCCTCTTGGTTTCAGTGTATCATCCATCAGAGCCATCAGGCTGCTTTGGGAGTTTGAGGGAATTTGTTACAGAGACAGAGGTAACACTAAATCTAAGAATAACTAAAAATATTCTCTAAAAGGTGAACGAGCGTGACGCTCTTTCACAAAAATCCCCAGGTGGACTAGATGAGGAGGATTCAAACACGCCGCTGCTACAGATTTGATAGCACACCTGTCCTCTGGGCTTAATGTATGTAACCTAAAAAAGGCTGCACGTGGTAGAAGGGCATGCATTTATCTTCTGAATGCATGTCTTGTGTCTACATGTTGCAGCTATTTAGCCGTGCTTTGGTAGGTCCATCACTACATGTGCATTAGGGCTGTAACAAAACACGAATTTGTATTGAACAGAAGGCTTTCAGTCTGGTACACAGTACACACTGAACGATTCGTTAAACTATTACTGTTACATTTGGAAAATGAAATATACAACTGAACCTGTGTGAGATATAATGCTCTCAATGCCTCTGCACTCAACAAGACAGCCCACATGACCAAACAGGCAACATGTCCCCCAAACCAGAACATTCTACTCCAGTAAGACACACTGGAAGGTACGCTATGATAAGCTAGCTCATTGTGATATAGTTATTAATAGGGATGCGTAGGATTAGCCGTCTAAACAATCAAACTTCTGCCCCCTCACTAGTCAGCACCAGAAATATTGGTCGGTTAAACTTACTAGTGTTTTATTCATGTACAAGGCTGCCTAAATGTCATGTAGCCGCCCGCTGCTAGTGGGTGCTACAGAGCTGTCAGACAGCAGTGATGCTCCAGTAGACTGGAGTTTTAAAACAGCATGGTGGGAAATAAGAGAGATGTCCTCTCGCAAAACCAGCGCGGTTTGGCAGTACTTTGATCTAAAAAATGAAATCAAGGTGGCATGTAGGCTGTGTCAGAAAATAAAATGGCTTATGATCATTCAACTGGAGCAATGAGCAACCACAAGCATTTGGATGTTAACTTGCACAGAACGACGGCTGCTGCTGCTAGCAGTGTTAGCCACACACAGCCCAAATTGACATTGTTCACCCAGAGACGCTGTGATCCCGCCTGGTCTAAGATAACTCAGCTCATCACGACATTGACCTTGCAATTATCTTTGTTAGAGGTAAAAGCTTCAGACAGTTCATGCAATATGTTGAGCCTGAATGTTCATGTTCACATTCATACCGCATGGCATAAAGTGTCTCGTACTTCAGCGGCATTTAAAATCCAACATGGCTGTTGAAGATTGCTCAACGGGCTCTTAATGTACACAATATTTTTGGGACAATGTTTCAAATACTTAACAATAAGTTGTGCTACATTTGTTTTCCTCTTTCTAGATGAGTCGACTAGTCTTAATTAAAATTTTCAGGGAAACTAGTCGCCAGGAACATCTTTAGTTATTAACACCTGTAACAGCACTACCAGAGCCAAAATAGAAGATTCCTCAATAACCTACAGGTCTGATGTTTAAAGCCACCTCGGTTTCACTTAGTGGCGGATAAAAAAACGAAGATATGTCACATCTACTACACGACAATAGTTAACATCAGTAGAAATACTTCAAACATGTCAGCTCATATATGGTGACATCACCCCAGTGTGTCAACCCTGAATAAAACCGAGCAACACAAAATGCCGCAAGCTAACGTTATCCCAGCGGCATTAAGGCAGCCATTACCAACTGATTCAAAGAAGGAAAAAGAAACCGCTGTGGTGATGGGTAACGTTACGTTTATAGCCGCAGAAGATGCATGTTATGCAGCTGAGCACACACCTCTCATAAATTCCAGTAAAGATCCAAAGGTGTCTCGCCATTCCCCATATTTCATCCAAAAATCTATAAAGACAGGTATAAAATGATGCACAGGACATTAAAATCTTCCTATTCGATCTAATGGTGCATTGTCCGCACAAAACTGTTATCCGATTTTGAAACTACCCAAGGGGGAATACTGAGGGAACATTAGGTTTCAAGACACAATCCTGCAACCGTAGGAAAAAAAAATACAGAGACAGAATACACTGTCCTCAAAACCCTGAACTTGTTTACCCAGAATCCTTTTCAGCGCAGAGCAAGCAGAGCACCACGGCAGCAAGAGAGCAGAAAGGAATGTGAGGATTGTGTCTGTGTTTGTTTCTCACACGGCACACACGTACACACTGCTGCTTTCTTATTCATTAACTGTCTCATATCTATCTATCTATCTATCTATCTATCTATCTATCTATCTATCTATCTCATCTTCTCAAATTCCCCTCCTCTATTATCCTTCCTCTTTCTCTTGTTCCTCTTGTTTCCAATTTACCTCGTTGCTCTTCCATCCATTTGTTCCACTGTTGGTGCTCTTTGTCCCCATTACTCCCTCTCTGTCTTTTTTAATCCGCTCCCTCTTCCCCTCGTTATCCTCCTCTCTTCCTTTGTCTCTCCTTCAAGCTCCGTCTCGCACTTTGGTCTCACGTCTCATTCACTCTCACCGTTCACCCCCCCCTCTTCCTTTTCCTTCTTCTCGGTTCGCAGACGTGAAGTGTGACAGCAGGTCTATAGGAGAGGTATGATCGAGCACACACACACAGTCATCCTTATTTACACTACAAAGCCTGGGCTACAGATGCAGCAACGCAACATGGCAACACTCTGACAGGAGCGTCTGCTGCCACGACAACACGTCAGTGCCTGGCAACGCAGCCTCGCCATGGTAACAAGCGAACATCTACATTAGCTGTGGAAAAATAATATTTATGTCAGATATGACACTCGGCCGTTTTGCATACACAGCCGTTTTACTAGTTACAGTCTCAGGGGTCCTCAGCTTGAGACCTTTTGCTCCGCAGAGCTGCAGGTCTGTGCTTCCTCGCACTCCATCCATCAATTACTGTCACAGCTTGGCCACTGAGACTCGCACCTGGTTACCTCAGAGTAATTCAGCTGGAGTTTAAGCGGACAGGTTTGACTCCAATGGGGCTGCAGGCTGGGAGGACTGGGGGACTTGGATTTCACCTCTCCAGTGTAAATCACTCTCGGGACAGATGTAAGATTGGGCTGCTCCCTCAGTTACACATGCACCGAGCTTCGGAGTTAAAAGCATTGTTGTGCTACCCACGTTGTTCCAGTGTTCTCCTAATCAGAAACAGAGTTTCAAAGCTTTGAGCGCTGATGAGCTTGATGAGGGCCTACAGCAAACTACTGCATCTGGTCATCTAGCTTACATACGACCATTTCTATTAAAGCCTGTCAATGTATATTAGGTTTCATTTCTATCTGCTTATTTGCTTTTTGCCTTGAATTAAAGGAGAAGATTTACACCTCTCTCATGTCTGTGTGAAAAGTATAAGCGCTGTAACAGTGGAGACAGGGGGACATCTAGTTTGGCTCTGTCCAAAGGTCACAAAATCTGCTTACAAACTCTAAAACTCACTAATTAACACAGATCTCATTTGTTTAATCTACACCAACCAAAATGAGAAAAGAACAAGTCCTGGTGTCATAGGGGGTTATGTGCCAGACTATTTCTTGGCTGGGAGCAGTTGCCAGGCAACCAACGAAGACTCCAGCACTGGGCTGTATGTGTAAGTTCGAGGGTGTAAAGTTGACACTGGAGGCTTAGTGACTACCGCTTAGTTTAATCTGCTGCTAAAGTTAGTTGCATCATGACTTCTTGGACATGAAATCATAATTATGGTAAGTGGCCAATCAACAATCAAACAGCGCTTCACTGTCATGGTTACCGTGCAGATTAGCTTTCGGGCTGGCGTGAGCACCTTGGCACCGCAGCACACTGCAGTAAGCGAGATTGATATTGAAATATCATGCCAATAAATTAGGTCTCTACTGGATTAAAGGCCATCCACACCAAGGACTATAACTGCAAAGATAAAAACAGTGATATGAGCATCCACACTAATGAACAATAATGTTCTGTTAACAGCTGCACCAGGCACACACTGCACACTCCAGCTGTGACACCCTGAAAATTCAGATGGATTTTGACTGGCTGTGATCCCAACAATATTGTTTACCACTGTCGGTGTAATAGTTGTAGTGTGGACTCCGACAATCACTTAAGTAAGAATGATGTTTTAAAATGACACTATCGTTTTTGGCGTGGACGACCTTTTACAACTATTTAGGTGTTACTTAGAGATATGTGGTAAGTTATCTCTGTGGTGCAACTGTTAATACATAAATCACAACTTAGTAATAATTTACATTATAACTGGGCTGAATTTGATGTACACACAGCTGGTGGAACAGGCTGCATTAAGTGACTGGTGAGATTAGACCAGAACATAACCCCCCCCCCGTAACAAGGCAAAACGTTTTTTACAATTGTGTGTTAGTGAGCTTTAGATGTGCTGGTGGGTGGATTTTGTTACCATCAGTGTTTTCCCCGTCTCTAGGGATGGGTATCATTAAGATTTTATCGATATTACTACCTTTATAAATACTCCTAAACAATTTGGTACTTTATCGGTTCTTTTTCATTTCTAAATAATTGTTTTTTGGAAAATACATTAATTTAAAAAGAATAAATTCAGAACAAGATCATTTAATATTTTGTATATTACTAAATGTTGTTTCCAGAGCAGCAACAGTAATTTTTATAGCAGCAACAGCACGATATAAATAATATTCCTGACATCACACTGAGTGAAGTTCAGTTTTTATTAGTCACTATAAGTCATTCCTCCTGTCCTCTGTCCCCCTGTCCTCTTGTCCTCTGTCTCTGCTGACGTTATTCACTGTCTGCAGGTAACATCAGTGCTGGTGGAGAGAGGAGGGGCTGTTTGTTTGCTTATCGCCAGCAGCTAAGTTTAGAAGTATCTGCTCATTTTACGATAAGTGTCAAACTAAGTCAGTCTACATACAGACAGCTGCCATTTGAGCTTATTAGTAACAATTCCCTATCAGACGAACGGCGTGCTGTCCTTGTGTAAGACGTAACGTTAGTGTTGGAGGATGAGAGACTGTGGACGGAGCATATTGAATATTGCCGTCTACATGTTTACATGTTCATGCTTGCTGAATACATGTATT
>JAPZEB010000023.1:13773032-13785782 GCA_029783705.1 Chaetodon striatus | reverse complement strand
TCAGGTATACCTTCATCATACTTAATAACATTAGTTTTCACAAATAAATTAATTAGAATAACATAAAATAAAAAATCTCACTGCCATTTCTCCTTTTTTTGCTGTATCAAAAACGTATTGAACCGTGACACCACTGTATTGTATCGAACCAAACCATAACTTTTAAGAACCCTTGGCTACAAATCACGTTTCCTAACTTTATCCTGCAACACATCCGAGACCATGCTGCCAGAGAACGCACTGAAGAAGTGTCCAAGGCCCAGTTTAGCCAGGTCATGGTGTAATTGGATTAATCAAATGGATCCTCTGTGAATGAGATTATAAACAGCTTAAACATCCCTGGGTTAGAAACTCATGCCACATCAGACTGGCTCGGAGGACTCGGAGCTGTCAGATGCATCTCATATGGACTGTATGAGTTATAAGAGACCAAAATACAACCCTACTTAAGTATGATGTCATCACAGCCTTAAAAAAGTAGAAGGTAAGAAGCAGAAGAAACATACAATTGTGCAAATCTGCGATTTATCTGAATAAGCCAAAGAAGTGTTTGGTACATAGTCTATTGTACAGCTCTGCAACTCCCTCTGAGATACAGGAGTGTTTTCAGCTGAGCACACAACATTTTAATTACCTTACCTCTGCAGGGACTCTCAGCTCCCCGGAGAGGAGAACTGTTCACCAGTTCATCGTCCCATATGATAAACAGCCACGCACCGCACAGAGCTAATATTACTGCAAACATCACAACACTTAAATTTAATTTCCAAACACACTCTCACACCTCACTGAGCTGCTGGAATTGAAGGGCTTAATGGATGGCAATTGTGGCAAAAAGTGGAAGAAGTTAAATGGTTCAAGTTTATCACAGAGCTAGGATGTTTGATATGGCTCCACTGGACCAGGGAACATATGTCCCCCCAGGCCATATGGGACACAATCATCTCCCCAGTGAACAATAAACACTGTACGTCCCCTCTGTGCAGGTTTTTTTTTTCTGCTAATGTACATGAAAATGCCGCCACACACAAAAGATCAATCTTTATTATTTGCATTTTTATGTATGTGTGCAGCGCACACTCTGTCCACATCTGAAGCAGTCCTCCCACTCGAAACACTCGACTCAAGAGCATGTCATTTTTACTGCATTAATGCAAACACCCTGTGTGGGATGCCTGACGGAGTGGCAACCTGCAATAAGCATGTGAGGTAAAGCTGCATATCTCTCTGTCTTGCTCAGAAACACATACACGGTACAAAGACATCCACTGTCACAAATGTGAAATACATCCATGTATTCAAAGACATATGGTAAGTGCCCCGTCAGACAACAAATCCACAAACCAATCCCTGACATCTCTTGCAGGTGCTTGTGGGAATCGTGACAGGGAAAAAAACACAACCATGAAAATTCAAATCAGGTCCATCTCAAATGACGCACAAACATACAAGACGCGACTGCTGCAGCTGAGCATCGTACAGTGCCTTTGACTGTGGTGAAGTCACATGGCTGAACACAGACCTGTCTGAGCAGGGATCAAATAAAAAGATGCAGAGTACTGTTGCATTTATCAAACAGCTTGTATATGGCATGGTCCAGGCAGACGTTCAGTTAGCATGCACTAGCTGTCTCTGTCGTGTGTATATAGTTGCCACAGATGCTTACGGCTGTCAGCCAGGCTGCATAGGTTGCTATGCAACCTCTTGCTCGTCTTTTCCTGACTGAGACAGCCAGCAGTGGTCATCAGCTTCCAGTAACAGGAAGAATAGAGAAGATGTGTCAGTTTGCCTTGAAACAATGAGACAATTCAAGATAAATCTGTGAGGATTAATACTGACACAGGGATGATCTGGCAGATTAGTCACCGTTACATTGTTCTATGACTTGAATGTTTAGTGTTTAAGGCTGCAACACAGTCAGTGATATGATTTTCTGAATATATTTGCCTGCTATAGCTGATTTAAATGAGTGTGGAAGTCCTTGTCGGATTTGCTACCACATTCAAATGACCACACTAATGTTTTTCCCTCAGACACCCATTCAGCAAACCTTATTTTGGATAAAACAAAGCATTAGTCACATGCAAGATACCACTGCATTAGTAATGAAAGGTAATGATTATCGATAGAAACTGCAAAAATAAAACATTTTTCAAGCCTTTCTTTCAGGTCTGAAGTCAACATTCAGACTAGTTGAGCATGGGGAAGCAGTGGGGAAGTTTTTATGCACCACATATCTGGAACAAACTCAGAGAAAACTGCAGGTCTGCTAAGTTCTTTTATGACTCTCCTCTTTGCCAAAGACTTTTATAAAATCAAATATTTACTAATTACTTACACTGCACTGCAACTTTTATTCTTGTATTTTATACCTGTCCTCATATTTATGAGCTTGCTTTCATTCTCTATTCTCCAGCTCTATAATTAAGCTTTTAATTGCATTTAAATAACATCTTACAATGTGTTTATTTTGCACAATGTCTGGATGTTTTAGATGTTTTATGTGGAGCACTTTGAATTGCCTTGCTGCTGAAATGTGCTCTATAAATCATCTTGGCTTTTGGCATCACCTCTAAACCTATATATTATATAAATCTATATTAACTGATATTGCCACAAACACCAACTATGACATGGCACGGGTGTAAATTTATATATAATCTGCCAAAAACCAAAGAGTTTCAATCACAGTGTGGCAGATTAGTAGATTTCAGCATCAGAGTCAACCGGCCTAAAGTGCGTGTTTATTTTCTGATGAATGGCGAAACAGGAAGATAGCTAGCTGATGCAATTTAAATTGCACTAATGAGATCAATCTGTAACAATAATAACATTTACAGCTAATTATTGCACGGGCAGACCTGTTGAATGGTAACACCTCAGACATAAGCTTTGTGTAAGCTAACTAATCCAAGCTAACGTCGGTAAGCTAACTAAGCTAAGTGGCTAATTGCTTAGCTAAATTAGCTTACTGACTTAGTGCTGGGTAAGACTGTGTGAACAGACTCATCACACGGCGAGCTAGCAAATAGTTTATTGACTGAGCTGGTTTTATTTGCCGAGGAGAAAAGTAAAGGGAACTCCAGCAGCTACAACTTTTTAGCTAACTGTACCACCGAGCCATTCATATAAAGCCCCGACATGTCTCAAACTCCGCTGTTTGTTTCATCAAAGTTCGCCCCGTCAACTTATTTCACGCTGACGCAGCTCGATTAAACTTTAATTTCAGCTAACGTGGAAACATCTTTTCATATTTAACAGTTGGGTTTAGGTTTACAACACACGGTGGGCAGTGGAAAAGTCCCTCTCCAGCAAATAGACCGAGACCCCGTCCACCCCGTCCATCCATCTTTCTCTCACCGAGCAGCAGCAGCTTGACCTCCCGGGCAGCCTTTTCTCCGTCGTCCCGCAGATTCCTGTCGATCATCTTGCTCCGCTCCTGCGCCGCCTTGTCGTCCGTGCTCAGAGTACATCCCATCTTCTTCTAACCTGACCTCCGAATAAATAAATGTTTAAAAAAAATCCCGACTAAAACACAACTTAAACTAGGAGCGTGACGACATGCAAAGGCTACCGAGCTAGCATCCAGTGAGGCGGAGGACGAGGAGGAGGAGGAGGCAGTGTCTCTCCAACACTTGAGATTCAAACACGCCCTTGCCTCGTACTCAAGCTCCCGATTTCACGGACAAAAATAAACTGTCGGATAACTACAACACGCTGCTTTCAGGTTAGCGGACTCTCCTGATTGAGTTTCAGCTACACAAACGTGTCGAGTACGGCCAGTTTCATTCACAGAAGGAAGGGAGTGGACACCAACACCAGCGTCGGAGTCTCAAAATGTTCGCTTCCTGTTCCTCGCAAATACCTGCGAACTGCGCATGCGTGACGGAGCAACAAGCTTCATTCAAAATTTTAAGCTTCTTGCTTATTTTAGTCCGATTTTGCATGTGTAAACAGTGAAGTTACTCCAAGAAAACACAAAGGAAACACGTGGAAAGTTAGGCATGAGCAAAGTAAACATACCTCCATAAAGTCAAACAATTCAGATGCTTGGTCTTAATTAGGAAATAGTGGAAAATTTGACTTTGCATCACATCATTTTGATTTAGTGAGTCAAATATACGACTATTTGACTTTTAACTTAGTAGTTTATAATTTTAGTCAAGTAAGGCTGACTTACAATTTCACAACTGATTCTTGACCTCAGATCTAAGGGGTCAAAATACTGATTTAGTAGGCCTCTCATAATTTTTGCTTTCTAACAGTGTTAGGAGTAACTAGTTACATATAGGCTATATGGAAATATGTAATTAAATTACAAAATAAACGTTATTGTAATCAGTTACAGTTACAAACTGGCTCGATTTCTTTTAAAAACATGGGTAGAAGGCTACGAGCAACAAAATGGTTAAAAAAATTAGCAAGAAATTAGTAAAAAAAAAAAGAAAAAAAGGAAATTAAAAACAAAAAATTAGTTAAAAACAATAGTAATAATAAAAAAGACCTGGAAATAGTGCTCAAAAATTCTAATAATTCTGTAACATAATTCTAAAATGTAATAAAAATAAAATGAAAATAAAGATTTTCCCTAGAAAAGTGATGTTGCTCCAGGTTTCAAAGGGTTAAACATTTGTTTTGAAAGTAATCAGATGTTTTAAGCTGCATTACTTATTATATTTTTAACAGGGTAATTAGTAATCTGTAATCTGTTACATTTCAGAATTAAAGTTTATATTTAGTGTATCATAACATAAATTTTGATTTGATTATTTTCTGAATTAACAAGTCATAAGTTAATTATGTCATAACTTTGATTCGTTTTTTATATATTTCATAATTTTGATTTAATAAGTAAAAAATGTGACAGTATCATGACCTTTACTTGCTATTCCATAATTACGTTTTTTATTTCATAATTTAGATTTAAATCATACAAATATTGACACAATATGTCATAGTTTTGACTTTGTGAGCCAATATTTTGACTAAACATCTCATCATTTTGAGTCACTCCAAGTATTGTTATTCCTGCCCCGCCTAACATTTTATCTGTTATTTTCTCCAGTGGATTTTAGTCATCTATACACCAGTTCTTAACTTCATGTCAGGCTTTAACACATCACAGCCATACAGCATTTTCTCGCCCTAAGGTCAACACTTGTGGAGTGCAGACTGTCAGGCGACAAACAGGCAAATCAGCCACAGTATGTTTTTTTTTTATGAGCATACAACACATGAGCCGGAGTGTGAGAGATCGGTTTAGTGCATACTTCATCCATGCTGTCAGTGCTGATTTGCATTGTAAGCCTCTGTCATGAGATGCCAATGCTCAGTAACATATTTGCATGTGCAGCTCGGACACGTACTGCCCAAACAGAGACACCATTAGTGTTGAAAGGCTGAGCTAGAATTTGATATCTTAAAATAGAATAAGTGTTTACAAGGTTCATTTAATGTCATTCTACACGTAAAGCTGCTCAATGAAATGTATTCCCTGTGTGATTTACGGGTGACTTTGATTTAATTCTTTATGTCTTTTCACAGGATTCACTGAACATTTCTTATATTTGTTCAACAAATTATTTTTCCATTCCAGATATAAGAACATACAGCTGAAAAGGAAGGGTTTAAAAATGGACAAAACATCTGAACAACATTGTTTCCAAAGAGAATTTACTGGTGAAAGCTGGCTGTCCTTTAGTGTTCGGCATCACTGTCAGGTAATGACAGGACACAGACGAGGGCTACACCCTGTGGTTAAGCTTTCTCCATCACCACATCCAGGAATTCAAATGACCGGCGGAGGATTGTGTGATTCAGTCTTAAGAGCTCTGTGGCCAATCCACCTGAAATCTAAAATGCGTACATGAATACGACATTCCCAAATGATGTGATTGGACATGAGGAGTTTAAGTGGATAAAAACTGACATGCGTGATGCCTTTTATCTGAATCGACTGTATGATTATGCAAAAACATGCAAATATGGAGGGGCATTCAATCAAAATCAAAATCAATTTCCCCCCATGTTCTCTTGTAATGATCAGAATTAGTTTGACCTCAAGTGAACCATCATATTCTCAGTGGTTTTATGTATAAACGGGATGGGAATGGGTTGAGATGTGGTCAGAATTCATCTCCTTACTTTACATATGATTTCCATTGCAGATGGCCGTGCATCATGCAAACTAGCACCATATTTTTTCCTAATCCACTCTAAGTGAACATGGAAAGATTTACCTGGAGAGGAGAGGAGAGGTCATCAGGTCAACTGTACCGAACCTTCTCTAATAATCAAACTATGAAACAGACCACCAGGTTTTCAAACGAGGATGTGTTAGTTGTTGTTGGTTTTTTTTTT
Source organism: Chaetodon striatus (assembly GCA_029783705.1). Taxonomy (NCBI): domain Eukaryota; kingdom Metazoa; phylum Chordata; class Actinopteri; order Chaetodontiformes; family Chaetodontidae; genus Chaetodon; species Chaetodon striatus. Next base: position 13,779,422 of record JAPZEB010000023.1, on the reverse strand, counting down.
TTGTCTGAGGAGAGAGGGGTGTGTATTGTGGTTGCCATGACACAACTACGCCACAGCACCCCCAAGCAACAGGAAATGTTTTGACTTTTTCAGGTGACGGAGCCTCATTAGTGTGAGATGAATGGTGAGCCGAAAGAGCGGCTTGTCAGCACTCTGATGCTCATTATGTCCCGCAGAGATCAGGGCCTCCAAGTGGGACCTATTAGCATCTGTGTGTGTGTGTGTGTTGTACAGGCCTTTATATCCCTGCACACACAGCTGCAAAACAATTTATTTCTTTAAAGGAATATGTCACCCACAAAATGACCATTTCTAAATCAATCAGCGATGCCCTGTTACCTTGAATGTGTGACAAAACATCTTTTTCTCGCGGGCACCACAGACAATGGTGAAAATACTGATTGGGGACCACATTTAACAACAGCAAATCTATATCAAAACACCTGTTAACAAACTCTCACACAATACACGCAGTATAATCCAAGTCTTGTTTATCCAGTCAGCTGCAATAAAACCTTTGTCTTGTAGTCTGGCTCTGAAGAGAGCGTGGGTAGGTTTCACTTTCAGTTCAGTTTTAGTAGGAAGGTTTTAGCAGAAATGCGTGTGTTTGGGAAGTACTGAGCAAACGACTGGATAAATGAGACTTGGATTATACTGCAAGAGTTCTGAGAGAATTTGAGAACGCATGTATTGATGTAGTTAAATGTTTTATCCATTTTTAAACACTTCCTTTTCAGCTGTATGTTATTATATCTGGAATGGAAAAATAATTTATTAAACAAATATAAGAAATGTTCAGTAAATCCTGTGAAAAGACGTAAAGAATTAAACCAAAGTCACCCGTAAATCACACAGGGAATACATTTCATTTAGCAGCTTTACGTGTAGAATGACATTAAATTAACCTTGTAAACACTTATTCTATTTTATTTATGACAGTCCCCACTCAATCAGTAAATCAATATTAAGTGTTTCCTATGGAGACACACAAGAAAAACAAAATTTCCTTCACCAAGTCAAGGTAACACAGCATGACTATACAAATGATCATTTGCGAGTGAAGTATTTCTTCAAAGAACACATCAAACTCTATCAAAAATATTAAATATATGAAATTAAATATATATTAAATATAATAAAAAGGTCAGTGTTCAAATAATCCCTTCAGAGTTATTCCAGTATCTAACCACTGTGTCACACAGCGTGATTTCGCAAAGTAGGACATGCACCTGGATCAACATCCCACATCGCGTTCCTGGACCAACACTGCAATCAACCAATCAAAGCCCTCTGACATCGTCAGCGTGCTGCACCTCTCTCTAAATTCCTTTGTGCTTCCTCAGAGCTAAGCTAGTTTTCCAAATTGAAGTTAGTACGACGTCACAAGGCTACGCTAACAAGTAAGCTTGCCAATAGGCAAGAATATTGTTCACTAACGAAGAACAAGAGTAATATAATTTTTCAGTTGTAAATACCTGTGATTAACACACTCTCCCTAATTTTTATAACCAATTAAAAACTTTTTTTTGCAAGATTGCAGTGCTTGTGTCGATCCAGGACCACACTGTCAAACAAGAATAGTTTTAAATAGGCAATGAAAAAGGAGGGAAAATGTGTCCAGGTCTTTGCAACTGCAAAATGACATTATCCTTACTCTTAATGTTAGTGAACAATATTTTAGCCTATTTGTAAGTTCACTCGTTAGCATAGCCAACCTGCTTAGCAAGCTAACTCATCAACCCTGCAGTAGCTGATAAGGTTTTTATTCAGTGTCACTGAGGTTTTTGTTCAATTGTACCATCTCCAATTTGGAAAACTAGCTTAGTTAGCTCTGAGGAAGCACAAAGGAATTTTGAAATAAGCACAGGAGCAGCACGCTGATGATGTCAGAGCGCTGTGATTGGTTGATTGCAGTGTTGGTCCAGGAATGCGATGCAGCATGTTGATCCAGGAGCATGTCCTACAAGGCAAAATCACGTCGTGCCTACAGCACCCTGATTTTAACATCAGCTTCCTGTGAACACAAAGCTGAAACTGGTCACAGCATTGACTGTAACAAGGTCAAAGTCATCAACCAGGAGTCAGGGGGCGGCTGGAGAAAGATCAAGGAGGATATTTACCTTATTTACCTGGGTGTAAATAGCATTGTTGGCTACAGACACCTGGGTGCTGATGACATGAATGAAAAGATTGATACCACCCTTATGAAGCTGCACCATCCTTAAACAGACACCCCTCCTCTCCCCTTGCCCTCATATTAATCAAGCCCCATTCACAAGTCACATGATGTCACTGCAGCCATCTCCATGACAACTGAGACGACTCCATCAGCTGATGAGGCGAGATGCAGTTGAAAACGTTAATGGGAAATATAGAAATTAGATGGATTCAGATGTTATAATGTTTTATTGCACCGGAGCTGTCGTCATTTATTTGACGCAGGCTTATTTAATCACCTCCAGGTTTGAGTTTTGGTTTAGAGTAGTTTAAATTAACTCACACTTCAGGTTAATCCAATACATGGTGACACATAGACTGCATTACTCAGAAACAAAACTGAACCACATCTTCACATCTTCTGCTATCTCTGCTGAAGGACCACTTGCACATCTTCTCTGATTTTGCCCGATATGACACAAATTTTGGACTGCGATCTTTGAGTGGTTCTTAAAAGCCTATTTCAGAGACATTTGTTCCAGCTACGTCCTGGCCATCATCGATGCACTGCAGAGACTTTTGAGCTGCTCTCAGGAATGTGGTTGCTAAGAAACTTAATCTCCTCACCTGACGTCTCCCACTCCACCCTGTTTTGTACATTAACTCAAGGACATGTTGTCACTGAGTGCGACTCAGTGACAACACAAGACTCATCATATTCTGGATATGGTGTTTACATGAGTATACAGAAATCAGGTTATTCATAATGCCCGTATACATCTTTCAGAGTACTCCAGCTAGCTTATTCAGGTTTCTCCTAAACTGAATACAGTGTTTACATGCTCATAAATATAAACAGGATACTCCAAAAACATGATCACAAAGGCTTATTCATGTCATGCCAAATGGAAAGACTGCATCTGCACAAATCCAATACACAGAATAGATTGAGAGAATGTGGGGACCTTTCTTGGCACAGTGTCATATCACTCTGCAACCACAAGGACTCTCATTCATTTATTCATGTGACTTGCTCTGGAGATGTTAACATTATGACAACATTTTTTAAAAACTGTTTATAAACTCTCTGGAAGCTTTTTGTTTTGGTCTGTGTTCCACTTTTCCTTGTATTATTATGTATGTCCTCTTATATATAATGATATTTTATGTCATTTAAAAATTGAAAACTGAAAATAAAGTGTAAAATAAAAATATTAGTTTACATTTTTACATTAATTTTCAGTTATCCAGTCAGTTGCATGCAGTGTTTGCCTCTCTTTTATTTTGCCACGTAAACGCTAAATATATTTTCACTCACTCCATATTATCAAAGTGGATGACGAGCTTTTTAAACATGACAGCTGTCTGCAGGCCTGTGAGGCAGAGGAGAAGAGGGGGCAGACGTTAGTCCTCCAGATGGCAGCAGAGTCATGAGGCAACCAATCAGTAGGAGACAGAAACATGAGCGTTGGTGACCAGTGGCTGATGACGAGACTTCTAACGGGACCTTAAAGTCAAAGACAGCGGCTCTCATCTGTGTTTTCGTGTGACAGAGAGCTGGTTCTAACTCCGTGTTAATTTCATTTACAGAGAAAGGCTTCAGAAAGTGTTTTTTTAGTTTATTCGCCACTACTCAGACTGTGAAAACCACTGCATACTTTATTTATTAAAAAATGCCTGTGTGTGTGTGTGTGTGTGTGTGTGTGTGTGTGTGTGTCTTTGGGTGATTCAAAAGAAGTGGGCATTTAGGAGGCAGGAAGGCTTAAATAAAATGTGCTTTGGGGTTTTATTATAGGAAATGTCGGACCCAGTGTCTTTGCAGCTTGACATATACTAAAGACTTCAAGGGACAGTCCACCTTAAAATCAAAAACGCATATTTTTTCTCTTTTTCTCTGTTTATCAGTCTGTTTTTTGGTGTGAGTTGCAGACTGTTGGAGATATTTATAGATGTCTGTCTTCTCTCCAGAAAAGTGAAACTAGATGGCACTCAACTTGTGGTGCTCAAAGCACCAAAAAATATATATTTGAATTGATTGTTGCTGTTGGTGTGACGTCACAATGAAATAATAATAATCAAGGGTGACTTTTTTTTTTTAAGGAGACTTTTAACTTTGTATTGTCTGCATTACTTTGTATTTTCATAAGTACTGTATCTGGACTTTCTTGGAGTTTCTTGAAGATGTTTCGCCTCTCATCCAAGAGGCTTCTTCACTTCCAACGGTGTGGTGCGGAGTCACAGGCTTTACACTCCGTGAAGGTGTGAACCCTTTTGGGTCCAGGTGAGAATGGGTCCCAGGACTGTATTGTAAGAGGGTGATAAGTGGTGTCGTAGGCCACCTCCTCTGTTCACAATGGTTGTTCCAGTTTGACGTACATGGCCTCTGTCATGCCTCTTTCACACCACCTGTCTTCTCTGGCCAAGATGTGAACATTGCTGTCCTTTAAAGAAAGAATATCCCTTTTCCTTCAGACGTATTGGACAACCGAGTCTTGACCTGGGGACCTGGCTCTCCTGTGTTGTGCCATGCGCTTGTGGAGTGGTTGTACTTTGTATTATTTTACATTTGAGACAAAAACAAGCGAGGACAAGTGCTGGGCTAAAATATTTTTATCATGCAGTAGAGGGGATATTTTTTCATCCAGATGGTTGGAAGAGTCTTCGAGGATTCATTTATGACCTTTTGGGTTTTCAAAGAATGCAGGTTGTTTATTTTTGAATACAGATGTGATTCAGATATAATAGTTTTGCACTAGACACACAAACTGGGGCTTAGTTATAGATGATATCAGTGCCAGTAGCTGACCAGTAGCCAGGCGACCCAAATCCCAACTGGTCCTGATCACAGTGATGAATTACAGTCTCTGATTAATCTTCAGAAGAGATTAAAATGTCACGATTTGCTCCGGGCCCCTGAGAAGAGTTACAGTAAATGTCTGTGTGGTCAACATGATGCTATTAGCACATGATGTACTATATAATTATGAATGTCAGCAAAAAAAAACATTCATTGTGGCTTTGATGTTTTCCCTCTTTCCATTGCACATTTTCTGAATTCCACATCGTTGTTGCGACTGGACGCACCAGTGGGTTTCGGGAAATGTAAGGCTGTTTTGTCAGAAGTGTTAAGAGGGCTGCTATTATATTGTGTGTGGCCCCTCTCCATTCAAACAGCTGCTCGGGCTCCAACAAGATGACCTCATTTCCTTGCAGCCTTCGGGCTCTGCTACATATAGTGAAGAGGAAAGAGCTTCATTGTTAGCTGTGTCTTTTTTTTTATTATTTATTTATTCCTCGTGCACATAGAGCGGTGGATGGCAACTTTTGAATGATGGTGTTCTTCTTTCTATGAAGACACTGTCCGATACTTTGCAAGACGCATGATGTGAAATTGTTTTGCTTACATGGACAAAAAACAAAGGAGGTTAGAAGTGTGTGTAAATAAGAAGAAAAGGACTGATGAGAGAGGTGAAGGGTGGGTATATGTGTGTGTAAGGGGTGATGGCTTTTATCACTTATGGTGCTTTGCAGTAATATACATTGCACGCCCTGCAGCAGTGCATCCTTTATGGTTTCTGTCTGTCCTTCTTTTAACCCTGAACTCTTTCATTTCAGCCAGTGAATGTACACTGTCGCCTATATGACAGTGTTTGGCTTTTGAACGTAGGTCAGCCTGTGAAAAACATATTCAACATGACACAATAAAACAAAGGATTTGATGACTTATAACCAGCCCATTCACATGCAGACAGTCACCGCCCGTGTGAGGAAGCCTCTGTGTGATGTTACCATGCAAAGCAATCCCCTGTGGCCAACAGGGACTAGACACGACTTTACGAACCTCACAGATTATACTTTAAATGCTGAGCTTTAAATCCACACAGACCATCGCCCAGTGGAAGCTTTACCAAAAAAATCCTCCTGTGTTTTAATGTCACTTGGAATCGGGCTAACCATTAAGTGTGCCATCGTACACATGTAGTGTATCTAGAGTATCTCTTTCTCCTGTCAATGCTAACCAGGTTACAAAAACACTGACTCCTTGAGCAGACAGTTTACTTATCCACTGTCCTGCTGAGAGTTGGATGAGAATATCAATACCATGTCTGCACAGTAAATATGGAGCTACAGCCAGCAGATGTTAGCTTAGCTTAGCTTAGCACAAAGACTGCAAATGGAGAAAGAGCAAGCCAGAGTCTGTCCAAAACCTGTTTACCAGCAACTCTAAAATTC